>JBAMJV010001044.1:30000-37569 GCA_037951105.1 Echinarachnius parma | reverse complement strand
CCTTTAGTATGGCGTATCTATCATTGATAATCATTCAGCTCAAGAGCGTTAATGAACGGTCAATAAACGTCATAAAGTAATAAGTTTGTAAAAGCTGACGCAAATTTTTCGCCTTTTTTAACCAGGAACGCAGTGGTTTTTTTTTAATGAAACTTTCACACATCATTCGGACATATCTTACAATGATTTTGGTATAGGATTGAAGTCTCAATTGTCATTTTGGGGCAATATCTGACACTTTATACAGCTGCACCTTTAGGGCTAGCATTACAAAGTCGCGCATTGCAATGTGCAATCGAGTGTTGCCAAATGAAGATCTCCGTTAGATATGGATACCCACTAATACTTGTAATATAACAATCAGGACTTGTATAACAACGACGTATTATGTTCCCATCAATTATGGATATTTATATGGCTAACATCAATTAGTCTAAGTCCGATGTGACCAAAGGAATGGTGTCTAATCCCAGTTAGTTAGTTATATGATGTAAGCCCATGTCACAATATATAGATCTACAAAGCAGTGAAAACATTCAGTATACAACGATTATCCAATAAATATAGGATAATTATTATCTGACTATAATTGTTAGGGATGGGAATGCTGGTTCATAATTATTATCGTGGCCGTCTAATCTTTTCTTCTTCCTTTTTTTTCTTCATTTTTGTCACCACCTTATCACGTCTGCCTCGTTCACAGTTATGTAGGTCTATTTTGTTATTCTGAGCCCCATGGATGTTTTGGTCTAAAGTCACGGGAGCCAGAGAGAGACGTCCAGTCCAGTGGCGTAGCTACGGGGGGCGGGGGGGGCGGTCTCCTGTGGGCCACGCCCCCCCCCCCGCGCCCCCCCGATTAATTTAACAAGAAAACAAAACCAACAAACCATATAAAGGGTAGTTTCTACAATAAGAAATACACGAGGGTGCCCCCATGCAGTTCCTCGCGTGTCCCCCAATCAGTCCAACCACCGTACGCTACGTACGCCAATGGAATAGTCGGTTCCACCATTCTCATTCTTAGAACCATCGAATTTCTGTTCTAAATAAAGGATCCCAAAGAATGTCTAAATAGTCAATCTCGTTACGGTAGTCCGCTTCTCTGCTTGAAACTTCAGTTATGTACAATGCATGTACACTAATATACTAGACCACAATCTTGACAATAACTGAAGCGACATGGTGAGGAGCCCCAGGGGGGGGGGGGGGGGGGAGTTTCACAAAGACCCTTCCCCCTAAGTTGAACTTAAGGTAGTGTTGAGTATTGTATTTCCCAATATTTGTATTGTGAGAAATGACAAACTGACTGTCCAAATTCGAGAAGAACATACAATTTTAATGACAAGAATAACTTTAATTTTATAATCGGTTTAGAAACGGCTGAATCTCCACTGTAAATTATAATATTCCAATGATTCTTCACCGGAAATCACCCAGGCAATATTTAGAATTTTTAGAAAACAAAATGCTCTAAGACTACTTTGAAACGAAAAATATCCTGATGGGGTTTTAAAAAAGTCGTTGATGATATCTCTTGAATCATTATTTTATACTAACATTAAATACACAATTTTGTATGAAAGAAGGCTATAACCACGGATTTTTTTTGTTTTAAATAGCACCCTCTGAGTTGTACGGCTATTTTTTAATGATAACAGGGGGGTTATTATCGTTTGTAATATGTGTATACTTTTCGGAACATGCTTTGGTGAAGTGATAACTATTACTTTGTACCGTAATGGTGCAAGGTTTTGGTTACTAAAGTTAAGTTTGACCAATACTCAACTATCCCTTTAACTCTTAAGTTGGACCTCACTACTGTATTATGGAAATCCATTTGCAGCCTTGGATTACAAACATATTCAAAAGCGAAACTACTCATACTTTACAGTTTTCAATAAGTTTTACATCAATGACATGACTCTCTAAAATGTTGTACAATATTATTATAATAGAAAATATTGTACAACAATTTTCGAAGAACTATAACGGCTTTCAGTATTTCTTTTAGTCCAACTTAGAGTTATTTCAACTATAGGATCTTTATGAAACACTCCCCCCCCCCCTCTGTTCCATACAGTGATTGATGATAGCTAGGCCCTTCGAGATATAGAATCACTAATTCTGATATATGTGACATTTTATATTCTTTTGCAATCTCGTATTGCATCATAGGTCTGTATGAAAAATGAATTCTTTAAACGCATAACTAGTATGCCTCCGTACTTCTTAATTATAATCTCCATTTTCTTCTTTAAGTATCCTTTTTAATTGTTTCAGTATCAATAATCTCCTTTGATGTTACTTGGAGTGGTTACATGAAAAAAATAAATCAGGAAATAGTACCAGGCCCCGTGCAGAAAAAGTTACAATCGTTCAGTGTGTGTGTGGGGGGGGGGGGGGGGGGGGGGGCAAAAGTGGGGGGGGGGGTGGGGCAAAAGGCGTTTTTTGCCCCCAAGGGAAAAGAAATCATTAAATGTATCGGCCAATACTTATTAATTGAACTTTTTAACAACTAAGTTATACATCCATTAAAGGTTTTCGATGCGCGCTTCGCGCAGGCAAACAAAATTATGTCAGTTTTGTTGTGTGTAACTTCCGTATGAATACGTGGGGTAGTCTAGTTCTAGACTCTCGGAAAACCGAAATCGGTTTGGCGGCGATTATTGATTGTATGCAGCGATCTTCGGGGGTATGCGGAAGTTTATCCGAGAGCTAGAACTAGACTACGTAGTTCTTGTGCAGGCTTTTATTGCTCTGGCTGTTTGGTGTGACGAGCTGCACCAAATTGCACCATTTCAAGTATATAAATGCCAAATCGTCTCCCTCCCAAATCCTCCCCCTCTAGTCTGCCCCAGCCCTCGGTCGCTTCGCTCCCTCGTGACTCATTTTGGGCTGTAATCTATATTGTTGGATCATAACATAATGTGGGAAATGGTTTCTGTTTTTATTTATATGCACCAGATATCACTTCGCTCCTCGTGCTAGGTCGCTTTATCCTCGCAATGTCTCACTCGCACCTCTGGCTCAAAGTTGGCAACTCTGTGAGTGTGGTTGGGCAATGAGCCCCTAAACACATACATCGTGAGCCCCCTTAGGGTTCCCCACCACCCCCCCCCCCCCCCCCCCCCCATCCAAAACTGCTTCAGGCGCGCCTGCAATCGATTCTAAGATGCGATTAATACGTGCCTTCGCAGTTCTTTTTTATCGATTGCATGCCGGGTAAATCTAGTACGATCGAATTGCCGAACTTGTAGTAGCTAATAGAGTGGTGAAGTGTGATGTCATAAATGATGTCATCAACATTTTTTTTTTTTTTTTTCAATTTGGACTTCATTTTCAGAAAGAGCATATCAAATAATGTCCCAAATACCGAAAATCAAAGGAATAGGTTACTTATTGGCTGAGATATGTCCATCAGAATGATTTTTTTTTGTCAATGGGCAATCCAGTGCACTAGTGTACTGGTTCATAATTTATGAACCAGGTGCACTATAAACACTGATTGCCATTGAAGTAAAATTCACTCGGATGGGCATATCTCAGCCAATACGTAACCTATTCCTTTGATTTTCGGTATTTGGACATTATGTTCTTTCCGAAAATGAAGTCCAAATTTGAAAATTCTAAAAAAGTGTTTTTATGACATCATGGCTTCTGTACTATTTTGTCAATGGACCCTTATTTTCTGGCAAGACACCCAAAACTAAATGAAGATATTTATTCATGAATATTAATTTCATGACACCTTCAGAACTACTTATGCAAAGAGAACAACACCTATCTAACAGTCTTTCCAAACTCGAATGCCAATTTAATCACAGGGCTCGCGCACTGCATTGCATGCTATCAAGCTGCATGCAGTTCAAGCACTGTATGTCTGCATTGTGCGTGTACCCGTGCTATATTTCGCTCGGGAAACTGTAACAAACGCAGTCGACAGATCGAGAGTCATTTCTGTCAATCAAACCCGAGTTTTATCTTTGGATCTTAAACAAACGATCGATTCCTTGAGTAAATTCAATTCAATTCAATTTTATTCTTGCTTCCAACAAAACATTACAAATGAATTATTACAATTTATACAAAATAGAGATATACATATTGGAAACAAGAGGGGTCCACTAAAAAGCAATGCTTGTACAATTGTGGATCCCTCAAATAATAGTTAGGAATATTATTGTATATTTAAATTAACACATTCTAGACTACAAAAAAGTATAGAGAGGAAAAAAGGGGTGCCAACAGAGACCTACATGGGACAAGAGAGAATTTGACAACAATAGGAGTAGACGGATACAAAACAATAATTAGACACTGCCAAACGGAAGTGAGGGATCGGGGGTACAAATATAATCAGTAGTACAAAAGGATGAGCTACATGTGGGGTTCAAGTGAAAATGAGGAAAAAGAGTTGCGCTTAGAAAGGAGCTATGCATGAGAAGGCACAATATATCATATCAGATTACATTTTGAGTCTGCGAGTAAAGAAAGACCTTGTTCAGGATGACGTACGGACGGGGGAAGAGTAAATGGGCGATATAGTTCAATGATGTACATAAGATTGTAATAAAAACAATTTAATTTTTTTCTTAAAAATATTAATCGATGGAGCATTTTTTATTTCAGTACTTAAAGAATTCCATAATTTGGGGCCTTCATATATAAATGTATTTTGAGCAAGGAGGGTCCGCAAGAGAGGTAAATGAAACTCTTCAGAATGTCTTGTTGGATAATTATGGACTGAGCTATTTTTAAAAAACATTTCTTGAAAAACAGATGGCAACATATTTGTAATTATAATTATACATAAATTGACCAAGTTGAAATAAATATAGATCTTTTACCTTCAGTATCTTATTTTCAAAAAATAAGGGGTCTGTATGAGAGAGAAAGGGGGAATTACAAATAATACGAATAATCTTCTTTTGTAATAACAGCACTTTATCCAATAAAGTTTCATGAGTGTTACCCCAAACTAAGATACCATAATTCAAGTATGGGAGTATCAAAGAACTATAAAGCATAATTAATGAATTAAAAGGAAGACATGTCTTCACTTTTTTAATTATACCAATATTACGAGAAATTGTTTTACAAATATTATCAATATGAAATTTCCAAGTAAGGTTATTGTCAACCGTTGCACCCAAAAATTTAATGAATGAAACACACTCCAAAGGGGTGTTTTCAAAAACTATGTTAGCAGGTAACGAATCTATAGATTTACTAAACAACATATATTTCGTTTTCTGGAGATTCAATGATAATTTGTTCGTTCTGATCCACGATAAAATATGACTCATTTCAATATTAATAATTTCAACTAGTCTATAAGAATCATTATGAGAAAAAACAAATTCGTATCATCAGCGAAAAGTACGAAAGACAAAATTTCGGATGATCGACAAAAGTCATTAATATATAAAATAAATAGAAGTGGGCCTAGTATACTACCTTGTGGAACACCACAATTTATATTATGGGGAGCAGAAGAGTTATCATTTAAAGATACATACTGCTTTCTATCCGAAAGATAGCTCCTGAACCACTCCAAGGCCATCCCACGTACACCTAATGTGAAAGTTTATAAAGTAAAATGTCGTGATTAATTGTGTCAAAGGCCTTGGAGAAGTCCAGGAAAATGCCTATCGTATGAGAAGATTTGTCGATTGCATGAGCTACCTTCTCAATAAAAGACAATAATGCGTGTACAGTATTATGTTTTTCCCTAAAACCAAATTGGAGATTAGAAAAAATATTATTATTCTTCAAAAAGGATACTGTCCGAGAATAAATTATTTTTTCTAAAATTTTCGAAAAAGAGGACAATAAAGAAATCGGTCGATAATTATTTACATCTAATTTATCTCCTTTTTTAAACAAAGGAATAACCTTAGCAATTTTCATAGAGTTTGGAACCTGGCCATATAATAAAGACAAATTAAAAATATGAACGAGAGGATCCACAACGGAAGATATAATGCCTTTTAAAATGAAATTATTAATTTCATCATGGCCTGAACTTTTCTTAGAATCAAATTTCGAAACAATATCTAAAATTTCATATCTATGAGTAGGAACAAAAAATATAGAGTTTGAATTGGGCTGGCCCAAAAAATCAACAAAATGCTTATTTGATGGGGGGATATTAGCAGCAAAGATTTTCACCAATCGAAGAAAATGTAATATTAAAATATTTACTATGTCCCTTGGATCCTCAAACATCTCATCATTCTGGTTTACTGTTTGGGGGGTGTGGGGAGTGTGTGGTGGGATTTTCAGTCAGTGCACCGGACAGGTTGCGGGGGACCATTGGTGTGGCAAGTGCAGGGGGTGAGTTGGCACCTTACTGGTACCTTTTCTTTTCCAAACGAATAATCTTAATCAAAATATTTTTATAAGATGTATATTTAATTTTCAACCTTTCTGTGCCATCTAATTTATATTTATAAAAAAGATTATTTTTCCTATTTATAGAACGTAATATTGATTTAGTGATCCAAGGGAGTCTTGGTGTTTTTTTTATAATCATTAATTTTAACTCTTTGTTTAGGAATACAAGTATCTAATTGATTATTCAAAATATCACAAAAATGATCGTAAGAAAAATTCACTTCATCTACACCATAAACAGGAGACCAATCTACATGTTCAAGACTAGAAGCAAGACTAACTAATTTGTTATTAGTGACTTTACGTCTAAATGAACGTGGGTCATAATTATGAATTGATTTAAATACAGTATAATGCGTTACAATAGGATAATGGTCAGTTATGTCTGAAAGAACAATATAAGAGTCAGGGTGGGGGATTACATTTGAAAAGATGTTATCTATTAATGAGGTAGAGGAGTTTGTCACACGAGTGGGCTTAGAAATAAGAGGTAAAAAAGAGGCAGAGAGGAGAGTCTCGAGAAATTCTTGTGACAAATTATTATGTTCATGATTTAATAAATTTATATTAAAGTCCCCCATTAAAAAGACATCCCTATTTATAAACGCTGGACTTCGCAATAAATCAGATAATTGCGTCAAGAATTCACTAGGGTTATTATTAGGGGGTCGATAAATGACTCCAACTATTATATTTTTACCTCCAGGATTCATAATTTCAATAAAGAGAGTCTCAAGGACATTATTCATTATTGAAATATTATCATGCAAAACATAATTCAAAGATTTAAGCACATATAAAGCAACACCACCACCATTGGAAATGTATATTGTTCTCGATATATTTTAGTCAATGACAGTGTCATAGAGTTGATATTCATGAATAGGCTAAATATCTTCATTTAGTTTTGGGTGTCAATTCATGCCAGAAAGTAAACTAAGTACAAAGTACTTTTTACATAACCCTACAAGTTTGCCAATTCGATCATACTAGATTTACCCGGCATGTAATGCAATGATCGAGAGTAATTTCTGTCAATCAAACCCGAGTTTTATCTTTGGATCTTAAACAAACGATCGATTCCTTGAATACATTGGAAATGTATATTGTTCTCGATATATTTTAGTCAATGACAATGTCATAGAGTTGATATTCATGAATAGGCTAAATATC
>JBAMJV010001044.1:20000-22500 GCA_037951105.1 Echinarachnius parma | reverse complement strand
TCATAATAGATCTGCATGACAATGCATTAACATCTGTTAACTTTACTGCCTGTAAAATGCCAGAATACGGATCTATTGATTTGTCTTTGAATGATATCCCATTTATTACTCCTGATAACTTTACGTTTGATTGCCACTGTGCCTCCCTTGACATAAGCTTCAACCCGGTTCAATCAGTCGATCCAGATGTCATCGCTTCCCTACGTGTCCGGAAACTCTCCTTTGGAGGACTCGATGGCGAACTTTTTATCTCGTCTTCGTTTTCGTCTCCGACATGGACTAATTTTTTTGAAGGCGTTGCCAGGTCAAGTATAGAAGTCCTTGAAACATGGGTCTCTGGTTTTGGAGAAATTCCATTCGATTTCTTTGACGCCTTAGAAGATTATCCCAATGCGCTTTACTTGATCACTTCAATGGAACTACAACAGCAAACGTTTAGGAAGCTGACAAAAGTATCGACCTTACAATTAAGGGCATACATCGACATATTGCACCCATACTACTTCCGGAATATGACTGGCCTATACGAGCTAGATCTGTCGCCCAATGTTATCAGCATAATAAACTCCTCTTGGGACCTGAATCTGACGACACTTGATCTTGCAGACAACAAACTGACAGAAATAGAAGCATTTGCATTTCGTGGTTTGAACAATTTAGCCATACTAAATATGAATCAAAACGTTGATCTTGTTGTTGTGAGTCTAGATTCTTTTGGAGGACTTCAAAAGTTGCACACATTATTCATAGGAGGTAGTCGGTTAATAGAATCTTTTTCTATTCTGGTGCCCAGTCTAATATCCCTCTCATTTCAAAATACAAAGTTCGCAGGTTGCTTGGAACCGGGAGAATCCTTCAAGTACACTCCTTCTCTCGAACTGATAAACATGGCAAATTCGTTCATCCAATCTGATGACATAATACGGCACAATGATGTGTCACTGTTTCAAGGCCTACATTCCTTACGCTTTCTTTACCTGAGTGAAAATATGTTTTACACGCTACCCTCCGGAGTATTTCAGGATTTATGGTCTTTGGTAGAACTAGATCTACGTACATGCCGCATAATTTCCATCAAATCGGGCGCATTTAATGAATTGAATTCACTCCAGACAATATTTCTACAAAATAACCAAATTAAACATTTCCATCCGGCTTTGTTAAATGGCTTGCCAAAACTTTCATTCTTCCATGCGGATAATAACGAACTAAACCGTCTCGATCAAGATTTCTTTAAAAACAATTCATTCCTTGTCAACATAACACTGTCGAATAATCACTTGGCAGGCTTCAACAAAAGTACCTTCGATCCTGTTCGGTTGTCACTAGAGTCAATCGACATATCTGGAAATCCTCTAGTCTGTGATTGTCAGATTCGTTGGTTAGTTGATTGGTTTCGTGGTTCTCTGCAGATTCATAATAAAAGTGAAACAATCTGCTCCCCCGCGTCGGCCACGTTAGAATTGTTTCGCGGGAAACCTTTGATGAACTTCGAGCCGAAAGGTCTGTGTGACCCAAACTATGCACTCTACACTGGTATTATGGTGTCTGGACTAACAGTACTGGTCATTTTAGTGCTCATTTACCGCAACCGCTGGCGTCTCAAGTACAAGTTATTTCTTCTGAAACTGGCCGTTTTAGGTTACAAAGAGATGCAGGATGATCGTGATCCAGGGGACTTTGACTTTGACATCAATGTCATCTTCACTGATGACGGCGAGGGGTGGGTCGAAATGCAACTGCGACCATTTATCGCAGAGAGCTGTCCACATCTGGATAGGAATATGTTTGGTGATGATGACCTCATGCTCGGCATGCATGTTCTTGATGCTGTTCTCCACGCGGTGGAAAACAGCTTCAAGACCCTGATCCTCGTCAGCGCGGCAGCTGTCAACGATGACTTTTTCATGACAAAGTTTCGCATCGCTCTCAATCACGTGAACCATACCCAGACAGAAAATGTCATTGTAGTCTTCTTGGAAGATATAGAGGATGATGAGCTTCCGCTCCTTGTAAGACTGTTTCTCAACGACCACGGATCATATCTCCAATGGACAAACGACGATGGAGGACAAAGATACTTCTGGAAAAAAATGAAGAAATATTTAGCCGTAAATCGAAGGACTGATCGTCGGATCCCAGTTGAGTAAGACGTTGTACAAAAGTCTTGGTTCAGTATACATGAACAACATTGGCAGGTCTATCGAATACTACAAAGTTGAATTAATCAATAAACTTTATAAGGTTTTTGCGAAAGTTATATATATTTGAGTCTTCAATTATATATAAATATCGTTGCAATGTTCGTCTAGATGACGTGTTAGTTTCGTAACAAAATAATACCGTTTATTTCGTGCACAAATCTAACTGTATCACCTTCCACCACTAATTAAAACTGCAATCATTAAATGAGTAGTTCAGTTTTGGTATAGAGGGCGCTGCACAAAATAATTGTTTGAGAGAAAATGAATGAATGAGTGCAAAATTTAAAAGAACATTA
>JBAMJV010001044.1:0-15000 GCA_037951105.1 Echinarachnius parma | reverse complement strand
TAACCAAATTAAACATTTCCATCCGGCTTTGTTAAATGGCTTGCCAAAACTTTCATTCTTCCATGCTGATAATAACGAACTAAACCGTCTCGATCAAGATTTCCTTAAAAACAATTCATTCCTTGTCAACATAACACTGTCGAATAATCACTTGGCAGGCTTCAACAAAAGTACCTTCGATCCTGTTCGGTTGTCACTAGAGTCAATCGACATATCTGGAAATCCTCTAGTCTGTGATTGTCAGATCCGTTGGTTAGTTGATTGGTTTCATGGTTCTCTGCAAATTCATAATAAAAGTGAAACAATCTGCTCCCCCGCGTCGGCCACGTTGGAACCGTTTCGCGGGAAACCTTTGATGAACTTCGATCCGAAAGGTCTGTGTGACCCAAACGCTGTACTCTACACTGGTATTATGGTGTCTGGACTAACAGTACTGGTCATTTTAGTGCTCATTTACAGCAACCGCTGGAGTCTCAAGTACAAGTTATTTCTTCTGAAATTGGCCGTTTTAGGTTACAAAGAGATGGAGGATGAACGTGATCTAGAGAACTTTGACTTTGACATCAACGTCGTCTTCACTGATGACGGCGAGGAGTGGGTCCAAAACCAACTGCGACCATTTATCGCAGAGAGCTGTCCACATCTGGATAGGAATGTGTTTGGTGATGATGACCTCATGCTCGGCATGCATCGTATTGATGCTGTTCTCCACGCGGTGGAAAACAGCTTCAAGACCCTGATCCTCGTCAGCGCGGCAGCTGTCAACGATGACGATTTCATGACAAAGTTTCGCATCGCTCTCAATCACGTGAACGATGCCCAGACAGAAAATGTCATTCTAGTCTTCTTGGAAGATGTAGAGGATGATGAGGTTCCACTCCTTGTCAGACTTTTTCTCAACGACCACGGATCATATCTCCAATGGACCAACGATGATGCAGGACAGAGATACTTCTGGAAAAAAATGAAGAAATATTTAGCCGTAAATCGAAGGATTGATCGTCGAATCCCTATCGAGTAAGACGTTGTACAATATTTCTTGGTTCAGTATACATGAACAAGATTGTCAGGTCTGAAGAATACTACAAAGTTTAATTTATCAATAAACTTCATATAGTTTTTGCGAAAGTGATATATATTGGAGTCTTCAATTATATAGCAATATCACTGCAATATTCATCTAGATGCCTTTTGAGTTACATAACAAAATAATACCGTTTACTTCGGGCAAAAATCTAAATTTATCACCTTTCGGCCACTGATAAAAACTACAATCATTAAATGGGTAGTTCAGTTTTGGTTTAGAGGGCGCTGCACGAAATGAACAAATGAAAATGAACTAATGAGTGCAAAACTTGAAAAACATACAATTTCAATGACAGATTAAACTTTATTTGATCAAAATTGGCTCAGAAACGGCTGAAATATCAATAAATACATATTTTTTCAAAATTGTATAGAAGTTATTTGTTGTTGGTCTTTCTATTAAATCAGTATTTCAACAAAACATCACATGCATAGTTCGTATGAAAACTTGTTGAATGATAACATAATGTTTACTTAGTCGTTTGTAATTTTCTACACCATTCGAGTATGGTGAGTTATAGCAATTAGTTTGCAATTTTATTGTGCAGGCTTTGGTTATTAAATATCGGCCTTGCCAAAATATTGTACTATATACCCCTTTAAGCGTTCGGGAGCGCTTTTCAATAAAATCATTATGTCTCCATAATTACGGATAAATTTTAAAAATAAAAACCCTATTAAGTATTCTAACCATAAGCCCGACAACAAGGTACACAAGAAATGTGGACCCTATATATATTTTTTTAAAGGTCGGAGGAGGCCATTGTACCCCCCCCCCCCCCCCCCCGCCACACCTTCGATTTTCCGATTGCTTGGAAACTCGTAAAGATGACGCCCCACCGCTTGTTTATTTTTTGTTTAGTCTTGCGCATCTTTTAAAGGGAGAGATCCTCTTTTGCAAGCCAAAATTCAAAAGTTGCGAGGTTATTTATATGAAAGGAAATGTCATTTAATAGCATGCCTGAAAAAATTAGGGCTTGAAATCTCTTTTTCGTGGAGTTATAGACCTAAAACTGATTAAACTGAGGGACGTCGGTTTAATGGGTACATACGTATTTTCGGCCGGTGAGTAAGTTCGTACACAGATTTCACGGAGTGCCAGATCGGTATGCATGACCCCTACGTGACCCGCGCTAGCTACGTGACCCGCGCATAAGTACTAATGTGTGAGCGTTTACCAAGCAAAATACCCAAACATCGCTTAAACTGACTACGTGTAATTATATATTCTTTATTTTTGTGATCTTTTTCCGTGACATACGTTAACAAAATGTCGGCTTCACAATACCTTTACGAGAATTAGTACAATATTGTTGTAATATTATGCTAAATCAGTTGAACTCCTTTATTGACCGATATATAGTTTAAATGGAGGGACGCATTCGTTTTTGATTCGTAGAATCCAAATTAGAGGGCTGTTCGCTCTGATTTTTTTTTTGCGTGTTACATTGATCCCCATCCGTCAACTGAAAGCTGTTCAGACGTTTTGTAAAAGTGGACCTGTCCCTTTAAATTTTTTTTTTAATCGGACATACGGTTACGAAGTCACATAACTTTTGTCTTTGCATGTCAGCCCAAATATTGTTAACTTTCGTGATTTGTGTAGAAGACATATGGAAATATCAGTTTTTCTAAAAAGAGATACAATATTAACCTTTGTTATTTGATCTTCTTTACATTTTAATTTAGGTGTTGTATTGTAGGTTGAACTAGTTTGATCTTACCAAGCACTTATGCTAACTTTTGGTTCTATTTTAACAACAATTTTATCTGTCGTATAAATGTGTTTCATAGTATGTAATATTAGGAACTTTCTTAGTTAGCCTCTTGAGACTCTTCAGTCTTTGGGATAGTTTTAAGAACATACATTATATATACGCAGATGAGGTTAAAAAAGTAAGTATTTAAGCATTAATTAAGTAAACTAATCTATGGTAGTAATTCATTGTTTTGTAAATCATGTACAGTTCGTATTGTAATGACTTGACTTGCATACTTTATATTATGATCTACTACATATTGTTGTTAATAAACTTCAAACATCATTATTATGTACTTTACAGGACATATAATTACATGTATAAATACAGTGAAACCTCATTATAATGAGCAACTTGGGCCCATTTAATTTCCCTCGTTACGTTTCGTTGAATCAGGGTTTTAAAATGATAAAATACATAGAATCTGAACAAGTCGTGTGAAATAACCGCGCTTTATCAGGTACCCCATTATAACTGAGCTCGTTGTAAAGTGGTTTCACTATGTGCAGCAAATTGGGGTTGATCTCATTTTCTTTTGAATTATATGAACAGTTAGTAATGTTATTTTACTTCATGAAAATATAAATACGCAATCATATAATATCGATGTACGTTCGAAAAAAATGTTTTGTAGCTTTGTTTACTTTTGTATATAATTTGTGAGAAGAAAATATGGCTGCTTTGTAATGTATGCGTTCCAGTACATCATTTACTGTTATGCCTTTTGGAAATTAGAAATACAATTTGAAACTTGTTGATCTTACTGTTGAGAATTTGAGCAACCGATACATGTAACTGCAAAGAGAAGCCACATTTGGACCAATCTCATTTGCAATGCATGCAACGTTTTACTCTTTTATTTGTTATTGGCTGAACATGAATTTTAAAAAACGTATAAAAGAAATTTTAGAAGAGATATCGATCATGTTATTGATAGATTTCTTCAAGTCTCAAGTAATGCACTTTTGCTTAAGAATGTATGTTATTCTAATGCCTCGCATAATTTTGATTTGATTTGATTTAACTTCATTCATTTATTTTCAACATAACCTCATAATACAATAATTATACAGAGGATAATGAAATGCATTAAATAATACCATTTTAAAGACTAGGATGAAAGCAAAATTCATCTTAATCGCATAATTATTAGGTAAGATTAGATGTATAATACCAAAATATATGAATTTCTTTGCGGTATATAAGCATAATAATGTTATGAATGTATATTATAATAATACTATCGTTATATTATAACAAGTTTGTTGATTGCAATGGTTGGACGGGGTGAAATTCACATCGCTGTAAATACGCCGCCATTAAAAGAAAAACAAATGTATAATGTTCCCAATTTTGTTTTGTCTTGTATCCACTCATGCATCCATATGACCTGGTGCCGGATGTGTGTGCGTGTGTGTGTGTGTGTGTGTGTGTGTGTGTGTGTGTGTGTGTGTGTGTGTGTGTGTGTGTGTGTGCGTGTGTGCGTGTGTGCGTGTGTGCGTGTGTGCGTGCGTGCGTGCGTGCGTGCGTGCGTGCGTGCGTGCGTGTGTGTGTGTGTGTGTGTATGTGTGCGTTGGTGTGTGTGTGTGTGTTCAACAGTTCATTCCGCAAAAATACACAAAGTGTAAGTGCAAGGTGCATAGCCAGGGTCTCGTAAGAATTGTGAATATTTAATTCGACTCTGGGGATCTCCACATGATATTGGCGTCATTATCATACTCCAGCGTCATCTATGTCTGAGCGCCCCCATATGTAGTAAAGCTGACCTGGGGGTGTTTCACAAAGATTCAAAGTTGTAAGTATTATATTTTTTTATAGTTTCTTTGTAAAATTGTTTAAAGTAACTTGAAACAGTTCTTTTGAAAAGGTAATGTTGCTATTATCAAGGATTTTTTTCAAATATTGCGTTTTTGCTTTTGAATATGCTTTATTTCAAGGCTACAAATTACTTTCCATAATTGTTAAGTCAAACATAAGTTTCGCTCATTTGGTTTCGTTCTACTTTGTATCTTCGTAAAACACCTCCTGGAATTGTACTTTATGACCACATAAAATCAATCGTTCGATTATTTGATCAACCTTACGATCAATCAAATGATTGTATGATCAGACGTAAATCTTTATGATACGAGGCTCAGATACCACCTTCACCTTGGCGATTTGTTCGTCTAACATTTCTCATATTATCAGCCCAAAGAATTGAGCACATACAAAAATCAGCCTATATAGGAATAAGTAGGAGGGATCAAGAGAAGTAACGTAGCGATTTTTAATATAGTTATTTCCAACATAGAGGAGATTGAACAAACTTAGATATTATATAATTGAATAAATGAAAATAGGCCAAGACAATTGGGACTTCCCTTGAATCGAACCCGAGACCCCCGGATTGCTAAACGGGTGCTCTACATAGATCTGTATATAGCACCACTGAGCTAAAAAGCTCATATCAGGTAAAACGGCGGTATTGGTGGCCCCATAACCCCCCCCCCCCCCCCCCCCCTCTCCCCGCCCAGTCAAGTGTTTTTTGCTTTTCCATTATTTTGCTCCCAAACACACCCCAACAAACCCAAATGATACTGTAATTTATTTGGGTGATACTTTTAAGTTATCAAGCATGAAAACAAAAACACTCTAAAATTCGTTTAGCATTGAACTCTAATGAAAAAAGATGACATGGGTTCTTTTGTGATTTTAGGGGGTTTTAAACGGAATTTTAGGGGCTTAATCGTCCTGAGCCCCCATGTATTTTTTTGTCAATGTCACGGTTACTTTTGAATTCCTGGTGCCGTCACCCAGGGGCCGCGGAAAGGTTTTGAAAATGGGGGGGGGGGGGGGGGGGGCTGACCACATTTGAATTGTTATATATTTTATTATTTTATGCTCATGTATTTCTTTGTTTTAAGCCCAAAAAGTGGGGGGGGGGGGGGGCTGCAGCCCCCCAGCACCCGTGGTTCCGCGGCCCCTGTCACCGTTCTTCGCCTCACTGTTGGTGCTTGTCTAATAAATAGGCATATCGTGAATAAGCTGGTGCCTGCTCCCAAATTACCGATACGTGCAAGTATTAGTCTGACTGCGTTATTCCACGCCTCCAGCTGTGGATTTCTTCTCCGCCTAAGTATTCTAGGTCATGTATTTCGGAGAAAGTAAGATAATAAATCAAATGTGTAATGGAAATGCAGGTTATTACTATTAGAGCGCTTTGTTTCTGCGGGTTTTTTTTTAACTCTTAATTTCTGGCTCGAAATATGGATAATGCTCGTGCTGATAATTGACCGGGTCAAAATGAGTTCCGCGACTATAAGTTTGTTATCGCCATGTCTATCTATCTGCTGCTGACATGTCCGCTGAGTGGTGTCGCTTGTGAAGAAGGAGAACATAGTAACGTTGTAAACAGCGGTGTAATGAGCAAAACCTGTTCCGGGGGTGACGTCAGATGGAGTGAAGCGACTAGGATGGAGTGAAGCGACTAGGAAGGAGCTAGTACACTTCTCATGAGTATAGGAAATGTGCATGGGTATTGAAAATTGTGTATCTTTATACTGGTAAAATGCATGCAAACGGAAAAAATAATCACTTCATGAAAATGCTAACTAATGACTCATTATAACAAGGTCCCTTATGACAGTTTAGATTTGCGAATAATTGTACGATTAATGGATCGTCGTATAAACTTGATCGTACGATCAATAATCTTACGATAGATCTTGATGTTACAGGATCCATATTTGAATTGTATTCAGGTCGGATTTTGTATTTATTTATTTATTTATTTATTTATTATTATTGTTATTTTTTTTAAATTTATTTTTATTTTTTTGTTGGGGGGGGGGGGGGGGGGGAGTGCTGTTGTCGCACATGCACCCCCATTTCTACGCCAGTGGTTGTATATGAACTTGGATTTGTGGGATGGCAGTAAGATTGCTGAGTAAACACTCGCTAGGGATCTTGCTACATTCGAATATTCAAAAAGGTAGGTAGATATATAGATATATAAAGATCAAAACACATTTAAAACTGTAACATTTTACATAATTTATGTAAATATAAGTATGTGCTTCATGCATTTTTATTTTGAATTTTATAGGGTTATAGAAATTGATAGTTTTTAAAAGGTTATATTCCACTGTGGTTTTGTTGTATTACCTTTATGTTTTATATAAATTTTAGCATGGAATGGTTGAAAATGATATATAGATTATTTCAAATACTAGGTTCAAGTCTTCGTATAGTACCTAACAATAACGTGGATCATGAATATTGGTCGTTTGTTAACCTATTGCCTTTCGGGAAACTTGAAGGAAGGACATATTATGGGGGTTCAAAATCTAGTAGGGAACAATGTAATAATGATACTGCAAGGCGGGGTTCTTCAAAACGTTGGTGTCGTCTGTTTGTATGACTTTAACATTGTTTTGTGAAGTAAATTCAGGATGCTTCTCAAACGTATCAGTATTTTGAACGAAACCCATTACAAATGTATGTATATAATGTGTTTTCATTAAACTTGTACAGTGTATGAGTGGAAACATGTAATGTTTGAGTTGTTGATATATGTAAATTTAAAGTGATTGCCATTGCTGGGGGTGTTTCACAAAAATCCTAAGTTGAACTTAACTCTAAGTTGATCTAACTATTATGGAAAGCTATTTGTAGCCTCGAAATACAATATATTCAGAAGACAAAAACCCAAGAATTTAAAACTTTTCCTAAATGTTGCATCAGGAACATGAAATCTCCATGATAAGAGAAAATATTAATGATTTGAGTCAACAGTTTATGCCTTTGACAAGGACTTTTATAACAATTTTCAAAAAAAATAGTGGCTTTCCGTACTTTTTAAGTCCAACTTAAAGTCTTAAAATCTTTGTGAAACGCCCCCTGATGATATACTAGTAGAGTTGGTTGTTGCCTGGATACCAGCACGAGAACGCCAACTCCAAGGCGTCAGTTTCGGAATAAACACGATGTCTTCATTTCTAATGTCATCAAACTGCACGTTACTTTGACAACCAGACGCCGTAAACCAGATGGCGACATTAGGAGTGGAATTACGGGCAGTCATGCACAGGGATGCAGCTCCGAGGGGTCTTGGAGCATGTGCCCCCCACACATATTTGTAGCGCCCCAGCCCCCCCCCCCCCCCCCCCCCGGATCACCGTACAGACAATGCACCTCCTGCAGCGATCCACATTCAGATGCAACTGGATTCGATACATTAAAGGGATAGTAAAGTTTTGGTCAAACTGAATTTTAGTATCTAAAACTGCACTATATCATTACAAATTAATAATTGTAACTTCACCATGCCCGAAAGGTAGAACAATTTACAAACGGCTAAGTAAAAAGCCTGTTATCATTAAAAAAGAATAGGGCGCTCTCTAAAAGCATATTGGTTTCACCATTAAAAAAAAACAGTTTTGAATGTGATGTTTTTGTTAAAATAATGATAAAATAGAGAGATCATTAACAACTACTAGTATTTAAAAAACTATTTTGAAAATTGTTGAAAATTAAGCATTTTTATAATTTTTGTTTCTAAAATCATCAAAATAATGTGGGTCCCACATTTATTCCTATCAAATATAGTTATTGATATTTCAGCAGTTTCTTAACGATTTTGATCAAATAAAGTTCATTTGATCGTTGAAATCACGCGTTTTCCCAAGTACTATCATTTAATTGTATTTAACTCACATATTAATTATTTCCTGAAGCGCCCTCTAAACTAAAACTCTCTATCCCTTTAACTTCAATGAATCCCTAAACAAGTTTGGGAAATAACATAGCTCAAATTATGAATTACGCAGGTCACCTGGACCTTATCTTTTTTCTCAGCTGAAGTACTATAATGTCCATCTGTTGGTAAACTGGGCGTATGTATTCATTGTTTCTTCATACTTCATAATTTTATTCGTAACATTTTCCTTAACCACATTATTCTTTTGCAGTCAGCATAGTATCAGATCACGCATATGGTAAACTAATTTGTATTTATCCCAAAGGGAGTCGTATATAAGGTGTGTTTATATTTATCAGAAATAAGACAATGTTCAAAGCCACATTACAGGCACCTTACAGAACTTTATAAGAAAATCATTAAAACATGGCATATTACGAAGAAAAAAGATGATTTGCATCTCTAAAAACTATACATTTGAAGCAATTGTCCTCGATAGCATAATATAATCAATTTAAAAGTTATGACGATCTCAATAATTGTTTATCTTCTATTTTTACTTTTATATGATGTTGCAGTGAGATAGTTTGCCAATGTCGCGGCCAGATGGGTGTGAAACAATTGCCACAATGATTTTGTTATTTTACGCGAGTGATGATTGTGTCATATATTGTCCATGTGCAGTCATACTCACACCTGTTACCACGAATCGGAGACCGAACATGAGACACATAATAGTTACAATATCTCGACCAATATCCTTCGCTCTTTTTTTGGGACCGAACTCATTGCTCGCCTTGAGCGCCAGTCACGGGTGTGACTCAATGCTGTAGATCATAAAGAATTAAGGAAACACGATCATGAGCTTGCTCCGAACAGTTACAAACATTTTGTCTTCTCTCGCCGCCCCATATGTCACGGTTCCGGAGAGTTCAAGACGTCGAGAACATTTCAGTGAATTTAATTGTAAATCTCCTCAGGACATCACATCCTCACCTGTTTTTCTGTCTGCGATTCATGCACACATTATCATGATTATAAAAGGACGAATAACAAACTGTATAGAAATAAAGCGATTAATGTACTTCATTATACATACCGAGACTTACTTAAAGCAACATGAGATGGTTTATCATTCCGATTCCATGAAGTGCACAGATGAAAAATACAAATAAACACACAAGCGGAGTGCATAAATAGAACTAGAATATTGACTGGCCTTGAGTGGTATATCAGAAATATTGCATGAGTCGAAATGTAATACGTAATAATAAATATGAATGCATTTATAAAGCGTATTTTTTGTTTATCATATAATATTGCTATGTCGCTGGTTGCTTTATGTTCAGTTTCAACCCACAAATGTATTTAATGCACTATTTCAACTCGCTGGGGTGCTTACGTTGACTATAGTTTCCTATTAAAACGAAGACGCAAGGTAAATCAACCAATCATGGACAAGGAATTATATTGTAACATAAGGGCCGGTCATACTTGCGGTAGTGGACGTAGTTGAAACGTAGTGGTGGCTAACGTTGTTGATCGTAGTTGAACGAAGTTGAAGGTAGTTGAACGTACTAGCATCCTCATCGTACCGTAGTTGTCCGTGATGCTAACTTGGTATTAACTCGAAGGAGCCGTGATCTTCGATTTAATTTTTGAACATGTTCAAAAGAGCGGTACGTTAAAGGCATCCGTAGTATAATAACGTACTAAACCGAAGTTCAACGTAGTCTAACGTAGTCTAACGAAGTCTAGCGTAGTCTAACGTACTTCGTTACGTACTTAAATGTACTCTATCGTACTCTAACGTACTTTACCGCGCACAAAACCAGCATCGACAGTCTTGATCCAGACATGTTTTAAGGGCCGGTCATACTTGCGGTAGTGTACGTAGTTGAACGTAGTGGTGGCTAACGTTGTTGATCGTAGTTGAACGAAGTTGAAGGTAGTTGAACGTACTAGCATCCGTATCGTACCGAAGTTGTCTGTGATGCTAACTTGGTATTAACTCGGGGAGCCGTGATCTTCGATTTAATTTTGAACATGTTCAAAAGAGCGGTACGTTAAAGGGATCTAGTAACTTTGTTGAGATGTGCAAAACTGATGAATGGTTGATGCAATGTATATTGTTGTTATCTCATATGTCCACAGGGTATTGTGTGAAAATTTCAAGTCAAATGGACAATGTATGGCCAAGTAATGAGCGAAAATGCAAAGTGATATTGGGTGATATTCACCAACTCACTGCATTCACTTTGTACAGGGATGAAAATCTCGCCCGGAGATTTTCTTATCTGAATACTTCAATCATACATATCTTTGTAATGAAAGGGAAATTTGAAAAACCGAAAGCTGTCCCATGATTTTATTGTTAATACGAATACAACAAGGTATAAAGGAACCACTAGAATTAAAATTTTATTTTGAGGATTTGGACAATGTTACTAAGTCCCTTTAAAGGCATCCGTAGTAATATTTACTAAACCGAAGTTTAACGTAGTCTTACGTAGTCTTACGTAGTCTAACCAAGTCTAGCGTAGTCTAACGTACTTCGTTACGTACTCTAGCGTACTCTAACGTACTCTACCGTGCACAACACCAGCATCGACAGTCTTGATCCAGACATGTTTAATTAAAACAAATAAGACAAATTTCACAGACCTGCTATGTTTGAAAAACAAGCGCAATGGCCGTACCACACCGCCGGTTGGCTACTCCGTGCGGGGTTGCTATTTACCGTAGTTTGACGTTCTTTAGCGTAGTCCAGCGTAGTGGCTACCGCAGTCTCTCGTACTCAAGCGTAGTCAGACGTACCACTCCGTGCCTGTCCGTGAGCAAGCTGTACCCACATTAGCGTAGTCTAGCGTAGTTGAATGTACTTAAACGTACTTATCCGTACCCTTCCGTGGCCAACCACCGTACCTTAACGTAGTTCAACGTAGTTCCACGTAGTTTAACCTAGTTTAACCTAGTTTAACGTACTTACACCACGTTTGACCCACATTAAATTACCCTACGGATCACTACGTCCATTACCGCAAGTATGACCGGCCCTTAAGCAAAAAAATAAGACAAATTTCACGAGCGGACAATGGCCGTACCAGACCGCGGGCTGGCTGCATACTCCTCTGTGGAGTTGATAATATACCGTATTGACGTTGTTTAGCGTAGTCTAGCGTAGTCTAGCGTAGTTGCTTCCGTAGTCTACCGTACTCAAGCGTAGTCAGACGTACCACTCCGTACCTGTCCGTGAGCGAGCTGCACCCGCATTACCGCAGTCTAGCGTATAGTGTAGCGAAGTTTATGGTACTTGAACGTACTTATCTGTACTCTTCTGTGGCTCATCACCGTACCTTTACGTATTTTATCGTAGTTTAACCTAGTTTAACGTACTTACACCACGTCTGACCCACATTTAATTATCCTACGGATCACTACGTCCACTACCGTAAGTATGACCGGCCCAATACTCTCTTAAACTTTACGTAAGGGTGTATTTGTATTCCAAGCCGGACTTAACATTTTGTGACCATACATTCGCTAACATTTGTTAATTATCTTCCGGAATTTATTTTTTAAGCCCAAAGGATTCAACAAATCAATGGTAACCAATCGTTGGATTTAAAGTTTAGTCTTGAAACTAAGAGAATAAATTTAAATTGCGATGATAATGAGAGGATACATTGTCACTCGAAATGATAATGCTAATAATCGAGAGCATCGATTGATCTTCGAAAACTGGACATCATATGTAATAGGTGAAATGGAAGAAGGTGTTTTGGCCTGTAGTATTTCGTAAAAGATAATCACTTTATCTTGACTTGATGTTATTCAATTCTTACAAAATGACGCGTCATTACATTAAATGTATTAATATTGTACAAAATAATACTCAGCGTTTAAAAGGTCATTTACTTCTAAAACTGATTCAATATCTGCTATGAATGGCCCGTCCACTGTTTCTGATCGGACAATCCGAGTACACCGTGATCGTGCATAAGTGTTTTAAGAGGGCGCTCTGAATGTTAACAATGCGTAGCGTGGTCGGACTGAATGGGGGCACGATAGTTATTGGGGGTTAAGCATTATCTATTTATTTATTTGTTCACAGATTTACCACTACTGTTTGTTAATGCCTCTGTCAAATTATTGGAAGGGCACGTACCACCCCCCCCCCCCCCTCCCTCCCCCAAAACTACCCAATAGCTACGCCACTGGAGGTGAATATGCGTGTATCTGGGTTCCGCATCATTCTCAGTACAGTCCGCATTCGGGCTGGGCGGGTGTTTGTTGTTCTCTCTCTCTTCTTCTCTCTCTCTCTCGATCTCTCACGGTGCCTGGAATATTGTCATCGCTCAAATACTTGTCAAAAGTGGATTTACAATTTGAAAGGTCAAACTGAATGATTTTCTTCGCTCCTCGATTGCCATCTCGTGCCTATTTAATAAAGAGGAGCAAAATATACATTATATTTTCAGCACTTTACGACATTTTTTTTTTTCTTTTTCCAGACAAGTTTCAAATTCGCGTGCTTTTCGTGTCCCGGTTGCAGTAAACAACGATTCGTATATAATGCAATTGGTTTTGGAGTGGTTGAAATGTGATAGTGTGCCCATAAAATCTTCAATAAAAAAAAACTCGCATATACAAACCTCAATCAAAACAAGCCGATGGTAGTAATGTGCTAGTAATTCGTACATACAATTCGCAATAGTTCCAGAGCTCGGATTTTAATAATGTTCCACATCTTGAACATGAAGATGGGCGTGCCACCGGCGGTCGTGTTATCAGCTTTCTGCTGTCTTGTTTGGCGCTCCTGGTCGAGGGGAATGGCTGTGTCTCTGCGGGTATCAACAACGAACCCTTGTGTTGCGAGGGTAAGGACATCACCTGCGTGACATCAGGGTACCGAGCCCGCTCGCCATTCTACCAGCCGTGTTACTGTGACGCGGCGTGTACTTACACTGGCGACTGTTGCGGAGACTACACCAGACCTGTCAGGGTAAGCAGTGGCGTAGTTAGCCAGAACATGTTTTTTTTTGTTAGAGGGGGGGGGGGGGGGGGGGGGGGGGGGGGGGGGGGCTTGGGGAAGGAAGAAGTCATCAAGCTATGGGGATGGTGTTGGATTTTGTATAGGTTTAAAACACAAACTGGCCATGTTTCACTCCATGAAAAGCACATCAGTTTTGGGCCATTATGCACAATAATTATTTGATTATTTTGTTGGGGGTGACAGTTGCCCCCGAACTCCCCCCCCCCCCCCCCACACACACCTCCATCCTCATATAATATGTACGGCCACGTGAACAAACACTCATTACGAATGTTTGAATGTTATGATTATAATCGAAAATAATCGTCCATTATGGAGATAATATATTAACATACCAATAACCAATAAGCGATTGAACTTTATCAGGACCCTGACGAAAAACAGTATCCTTGCTGATCAGGCTATCCTGTTAAATATATTTGAATAAATAAATAAATAACTGTGGAGGGATAGACAATGTCATACCTTCAGAGTATGATTATCTTCATCCTCTTCTCTTTTACTCGATCCAAAATTGTAAAAAAAAAAAAAAATCGATTGTAAAATAAATGAATGACGCTGGCTAAACCACGTTTTGTTGTACTTCTCATGCATTTCGTTTCGTATATTTGACATCATCATTGTTCAGTACGCTCTTAGATCCCTATAATAAGTGTGAACATTCACATAATTTATAAAAAACAATGCATTTCATTGTTTTAATCCCGGTGTCTGACTTTCCTACACTAAATACTAAACCAACCACACACAATCCGACCTGACGAAGTTTATATAAATACGACCGTCTTAATTTAGTTTCAGATACACATAAGCCAACAGCACACCGCACGATCCGATCCGATCCGAACCGGCGAACGATTAAGGATCCGAACTATATTACATGCCTGAATTACGCACGTCTTGCTTTAGTTTAGACATTCGGATGTAAATCGGTTTGGAACCGGATCTTAATTGTGGGCTTTGTTGACGATCGCTATACGATATAGCCATCTTCCCCCATCACCCACGCACCAAAGCACACATTAATGTTTGACACATCGAAAATCAAACAGAAACCATGTAAGATGCACCCATTTAAACGCGTTAACAATTGATAACAAGGTAAATAACTCGTAATGCAACAGCACGTTAAGTCAACTTGATACATTACAGCAACCAGGGACAATGAATGGTGTCGATTTGATGATGACATGTAACGAGATTGTGTTTGTGTCTAGTTCACGAATCTCAATTGCCGCGCACCTTTTGTGTATTGAAGTTTAGACCATTAGATGAGTTTTCAGAACAGGGGAACCCGTTAGGTACTGGTCCCAAAAATACTAGGGTGGTCTTCTTATATATAACAGGGAATGCACATTATATCCCAAATATAACAGTTTTGAACAGGTTTATACGTATGACGAGGTTTCCCAGTATCG
>JBAMJV010001043.1:0-203432 GCA_037951105.1 Echinarachnius parma | reverse complement strand
GACATTACATTATAAAAAAAAAGGAACATATACATTGGAGCTATAAAAACAATAATCCATGATGGAAATATAGGTTTTCCCGCTCCGCTCAACTTGACACTTTTTTCAATCGAATTCATTAAGGGCCATTCAAATTCACGCATTGTCGTATAATCGTTGGTATCGGTCTTTAAAATTCCGAATAAGTGCAAACGAATTCATGCATACGCATACGGTTTCGTGAATAGTCACGATAGTTCATTTATGGGCACTCGAATTCGCGAATGTGCAGTAGCGCCAGCGTGAACTACGTGCGATTTTGAATGACCATTGATGAAAAGGTATGCTCTTTGTGCAAATTCACTTGCTCAGACGTGATTTTGAACGACTATTTACGAATTCGAATGCTGCTTTGACACGGCGATCGCAAATCGCGCGAATTCGTTTGCTCCTTATATCAATTTGATTGTCACAATCGCGAAATTGAGCGGGAAAACCTATACTAACATCCTTGATGAAAATAATGATTTGTTTACTCAGGTATGGGAGGCCACATGAGTCCGATAGGCTTTCGACAGTAATTAATCCAGTAAGTACACGCTCTGAAGTATACTAAACTATGGTTGCACCTTATTCCGTTGTGTTTCCTAAGAATTATAGGAAAGTGAGTACAGGATATATGGGTAAAGGTGCCTAATTAACAGACAATTCTCATTTTTTGGTCAAACTTTGAATCTCTCCCTCACGAGTTTGACTTAGAGTACACCTTCCATAATTAGCACACATTATGCTACATCAATAGGAAGTAAACAAGGAAAGTTTGGACTTAATAGGCCACAAATTGTAGAAGTCATGCGGAAGTCTTGGGTTTTTCCATCATTGATGTTTGCTTTTTGGGGATGGTTCAATTAAACAGTGAATACAAACGGAACCTTTGGGAGGAACCCATTCCAATCGGATTCAACTTGAAGCTGGAAGAGTTTCTTTCGTGCTTAATCGTTTGTTTTGAGCAGTTCCTAATTTTAATTTTGGCCCTTTCTGACCCTCCTGTGTCGACTCATTGTACATCGTTCATAAATCTGACCCATATGCAGATGACATTGTAATTTGGATGTCGGGGACCAACGTTCAATATATGGAAAAGAGCATACAGGAATGTTTATATCAATTAAGCACTTGGTAAAACAAAATGAGGGTTTTAAGGTATCATAGTTAAAAACTAGTGGAGTCTTATTATAAAAGAGTGTGATGCTCTATGCTCCTATGATTACATTGAATGATGTGATGTTGACTCTTAACGTGAATCATATATTCTAGGGTTGACCTTTGATATTAAACTCTAATGGCACGATCGCATTGACAATATTGCCAAAGGTGTAATAGTCCAGGAGCCAGGACCAGCAAAACATTTGTTCGTGCACACCCAACCCAGATTTGGCTTGTCACTTTGGGGTGTTTCGGGGGTGTCTCTGGCACAATTCTAGCCCTGATGGACAGATGATTTCTGGTAGCAAGCATGAATATTTGTATGACTTAATTAACAGGTTTTCAATATTAAAAATTGCGAAAGCCAAATTTGTATTTCTTTGTTTTTGGAATTTCTTCTGTATTTCTATGTTTTTTCGACTTTCGGTTGTTTATTGTGTTTTTCAATGGAATGAATCATTGACCAATTATCCAACAATTTTTGTCCCAACATGTAATATTTGCAGTGGTTAGAATACAAAATAATAAAGGTTTTGTGTATTCTAGGAAAAAATCCATTTCCATAGGATTTGTACACAAATCACAAAATTGAGTCATTTTCGGGCCGACATCCACTTACAAAAGGTCATATACCTGGATTCCACCCCACTGGTGAGCGTGTACTGCAGATTACTGCTCACCAGTGGGATGGAATCCACCCCATCCCCCTTGACATTTCGCGTGATAATTCCGCAACGCGCGCAGGTATCGCAGTACGACAACACGAGTTGTTTTTATTAAAGTCTTGCGCAACTTTTGAGACCAAATTTGCGACAACCGGGTATATCGTTCCGAAGTCACACGACCTTTCGTAAGCGAATGTCGGCCCGAAAATGGCTCAATTTTGTGATTTGTGTACAAATCCAATGGAAATTTATTTTTCCTAGAATACACAAAACCTTTATTATTTTTCATTCTAACCACTGCAATTATTACATTTTTGGCTGGAAATTGTTGGATAATGGTCAATTATGTATTCCATTGAAACAATCAATACAAAACATAAGTCGAAAAAAGAAGAAAGAAAACAAGAATTACAAAAGGAAAATTTGACTGTCCGAATTGTTAATGTTGCAAACCTGTTATATGAGTCATACAAAATATTTATGCACAACATTAGTATATTCTGAGCCATATTTAGTGATTTACAGGCAAAAAGGGGGATTTGTTGACATAAATTTGCATACTTAATTGATAGAAATAATAGTGTAGCTACAAATCAACTGTACATCAGGGCTAGAATTGTTCCAGAGACACCCCCACCCTAAAGTGACAACGATTTAAATTGGATGCTCCCTTTCTATTTTATTTTGGCCGGAATTTACGATCGCGTGCTTTAAAAGTTAAATTGAATGACCATTTTAGTAAATAAAATGATGATCCCAATCATCAGTCAATTTCGTGCTAATTTGAATGATCGAATTGTCAGTTTGGCTGCTGTTTTTACGAATTTGACCGGGAAAACCTATATTATATAGATAGATTCATCAAAACAGAATTGAAATCACATAAAATCAATCCGAACTGCAAAAGTAAGCTAATATGTCACAAAAAGGACAAATAAAGGCAAATTCCTCTCCAGATAAAAACATGTAATTTAAGCTGATAAAAGATGTTATTGATGAAGTACAAGGATGCTAGGACAAACACGGAAAAGTATGTTTTAGGGAACTATTTTGAACTAACATCACGCTATCATAAAAAAATTCTCTAATATCCCTTATTCGAATATTCTCCTTGCCATGTTCACGATCGCGCCACACGCATACACACTACAATCGGGCAGATTGTTACTTGCTAGCGATTTAGAGGTACACCGGAGTACCTCTAAATTTGTGTCCAGTTGTCGCTACAAATTTGTCCTATTTGGCTTTTGTGAATAAGAAAAATTTAGCTGGGTGCTAGGTCGTCATTCAACTTCACGCCTTTGTTGTAAGTCCAACAGAAGGTCCCACATAAATAGATTTCAATGCAATAAGTCCGCACCGCAGAAATATTGTTGTTATTGTTCGCATTTCGACTAACAATGTCGTGGAATACCAAATGCTTACAAGTGGAATTTAAACAGATGTGTTGTCATGCTAGGTCGGGCCTTGACTACGTAGCGAATTTAGCATATTGGCCTTTTGTGAATACCAGCTAAGCCTAGCGGACATCAAAATTGTAATTTGATCAACCAACTAGCTTATCGGGGTTTTATGAATATGGGCACAGGACTATACAGGCAAACTGAATATACTGAGATGTCGCTCAGGGACTAACTGGGGTAACTCATCTAAGTCTGTATTAATGGTGTACCGGTCTTATATACGGTACACGATACGGTATCAGTGATGGCAAGAGTTTCATAGCTTATTTTCAGAAGTCAATTAAATTAGTTGTTCAATTTTAACTAGATGTCCCTTTTAAAAAAATATATATATCATCTTCAACGTATAAAGATTGTTAGGGTATGTCTTAACCCATTTTTTCTATTTGATGTTTTGTTTTTGCTTCTTTGCGAATTTATATATTTACATTTTGTTCATTCATTTGTTTCCTCAATCTTTTGAACAGTACGTTCACCCTGAATTCGTGTCCTTACGGTAGCTATTCGACCGATCGGCTGTACATAAACAACGATAATTTTGATTTCCCGGCAACATTATCATCATCACTCTCCAACCCAATCATTTTGACCTTCAATACGTGGCCGGTAAGTTATATATTCTATCATTTATATCAAATCACATTGATCGTGTGATCCAATACATTTTGTTTAAAGGGTGACTAAATTACAAATGCATGCTGATCTGTAATAATGAATACATCACATATCTTTTGACTTTCGATGTACATTTTGTGTCATATTTTTTATAATTATTTTTGTATTACTTTTATTCTACCTGCTAAGCTCCACCCCTAAAAAAAAACCCATCCAGAAGCTTATGACTTTTCTGACATCATATGCCAGTCAATTCATCAGTCAGCTAGATGAACAAAAGATATTGGTATGTCCCTTCCTATCAACTGACTACCTGTTCACAATAGCATTGCATGTTTTCATTGGAACCCTTCTTTTCATGGTGAGTGGGCATTGTATAAGAACATGCAATGCTATTGTGAATATAAGGTCAGTTGAGGGAAGGGACATACCAATTTCTTTTGTTCATCTAGCTGACTGATGAATTGACTGGCATATAATGTCAGAAAAGTCATTAGTTTCTGGACGGGTTTTTTAGGGGAGGAGCTTAGCAGGTATAGAATAAAAGTAATAGAAAAAATAATATAACAAATATGACAGAAATGTACATCAAAAAGTCAAAAGTGATATGTGATGTATTAATTATTACAGATCAACAAAAGTCAACATGCATTTGTAATTTAGTCACCCTTTAAATATAAATAGTGTAGTAATATTAGTGAAAGATATGTTATATTCGTTAATCAAACAGTCATTCGCGAATCACGCATCATTCAATCATCACGCCTTTCACACAGTGCGAAATACGCACTGACTAATTGAGCACAAATTAGCCCACTTTGAAATAGGGAACCATGATGTAATGTCCCTACGCATGACATTCTGTGATAAGTTGTGTGCAAGAGGGGCTTGAGGGGCGCTTGCCCCCCCCCCCCCCCAAATAAATTCAAATCATGGCTTTTATCTCATTCGATAACAGTGATTGAAAGAAAATAGTATTTCTTTAGACAAGAAAACTCAGATCTTATTTCATGTCAAGTCAAATTTCCTTCCCAAGTATGCACCAGATTGTATAATTTCAATTAAAACATTGCAAAAGCACCTTTACCGTGCACCCACATATCATCACACCCTCCCATCACCCTTCCCCCTCTCGGTTACCGTTTCGCTCCCTCGGGAATCGGTCTTGTATACGTCTGGCATACAATGTTCATGTTTTGTCATAAAATAATGCTTTTGATGCACTGTGGTTAAAGGGACATTTTCCCCAACATATAATCACCTTTGATTATGTTCTCTAAACATTAAAACACAATTTCATGCAAATACGACCAACATTGGCCTTTTGAACAAGGGATGAGCATCATTCAAAGTCACTCGCTGTACGGGATAATCACATTCATCGCGAACACCAAGGAGGCTGCCATTGATGTTTATGAAACTCGGATCGCTCTAAAAAGTGACGTCAAACCCGAACTACTCTTTTTGTTGGCTCACGTTTTGCATTGTGTTTGTGCACAAACCCCGCGAGCTGTGAGAGCTAACAAAAAGAGGTGGAGCTTGTTTGTTCGGGTTTGACGTAGCATTTCGGCGCGAACAATTCAAAATCCGGGTTTCAAACAATATAATGGCAGTCTTCATGCTATACGCGATGAATAGGAATAGCCCATACAGCGATTGACTTTGAATGATACCCCTCCTTTGTTCAGAGGGCAAACATTGGACATATTTGCATGAAATTATGTTTTAATGTGTAGAGAAATTAATCAAAGGTAAATAGATGATGGGGAAAATTTCCCTTTAAGAATCATGACGATGATGACGCACTAACGCACCCGGGGGGGGGGGGGGGGGTACTCACGTATATTGGGTATACGGGGATGTGCCGCTGGGAAGGGTGACTTTTTTCAAGAAAGATCCTTAGACATGGGTCCCATTTTCATTTTTAAATTCCTTAGACATGGGTCCCATTTAAAAAAAAAAAAACCCTTAGACATGGGTGCCATTTTCATTTATTCCTTTCCCCTCTTTTCTCCCTCATTTTCTCCGGGATTTTGGGATTTGCCGACGTGAAATTGCTAAAATTTTCAAGCTCGATCGCTCCGCTCGCTCGCATAAATGATATTTCACAACCTCGAGTGTTTATACAGACTGTCCAAGAAAAAAACGAAACCGGGTTTCATGGCAGAAATTTTATGTTATAATGAATAATTTCCTTGATGATATATATATGTCTGAAAAGCTCTGTGTCTCTTCTTTCATTTGATATACAACTTATGGCACATAATTCACGCATGACTGAATTAGAACGATGGAAACTGGTGTTACCAAGATTCTATTTGCACGCAGAAATTGCAAGTTTGGGTGAGGTTTTGGGGTGAGTTTTAAGGGTAGTAAACGTACTTGGCATAAATCATTTATTGTTTTAGCATGAGGTGTCATGTAAAAGATAAAAATATGAACTTTCATGTGATGTTTGTCCTTTTTAAAAATAAGTACGTTTTCTAAAATTTCTGCCATGAAACCCGGTTTCGTTTTATCTGGGACAGTCTGTATATTACCCTTCATAACGCCATATCATAAATAATAAAAACGAATATACCCATACAATAATATTGAAACAAATGGCAATTTTCCGCTGTGAAATTGCTAAAATTTTCAAGCTCGCTCGCATTATTCATATTTATGCAAATTACCGCATCATAATTGAAGACTATTCACTGTTTTCAATCATTTGAAAAATTGAGAATTTCACCTCCGATATGCACCAGATAGCTCCATTCTAGTGTAAAAATTGCCAAAGCTCCCCACTCGGTCGCTTCGCTCCCTCAAAGTATAGACTTTCGCCCTCCCTAGGAAAATACCCTGGCGCCGCCCCTGTAGTATGGTACAGTTCACTAATAATAACAATATTAACAAAATAACTATAATCTGAGTACCCCCCCCCCCCCCCCGGGTAACGCACATTATACTACATGTCGTCAAGTCAGAATAACCTTTCCAGGTATGCACCAGATTGCACAGTTTCAAGTCCAAAAATGCAAAAGCTCCCTACCGTGGGAGGGGGACACCCCCTCCCACACCCACCCTCCGCTCAGTCGCTTCGCTCCCTCGCAATATCCGGTGTTGATACGGATTTGGTTCTGCCCAAAAAAAAGTTATTGCTCATTACGCCACTGTTGGGTGGATTATGACAATGTAACTAGATCCCTTTACACATTTTCAAGCGAGGATTACAAAGTAAGCATTTGCGTTGTACGAATCTCGGACTGGATTTCAATTGTGCAAACCATTCTCTTTTTTTTTGACGAACACAGAATGGATTTCGTGCCAATATCGAGGTTTATGACCACGACCCCCAAAATCGGGACGATCTGATTGATCGGATCGGATACAATTTCCAGTGGAGCCAATACCAGCCATACCGCACCGCTACTCTGGCACAAACCAAGACTGCGACACTTACTCATGGGACTGGGGAAGCTATGTGAGTCATCTGCGTTTCCAAAATTGTTTGATTGATTTTGACTGATTGATTAATTGCTTGATTGCTTGCTTGCTTGCTTGATTGATTGAATGATCGATTGGTTGGTTGATTGATTGATTGATTGATTGATTGATTGACTGATTGATTGCTTGATTGATTGATTCATACATTCATTCATTCATTCATTGCTGATAAGTTTGCGTAGCTAAACTTAAAGTTTCGGTCATTCACACGGACACAAACTACAAGATATATTTGAAGTTTGAAACTACGAGCTACACTTGAAGTTAAGGTCGTTTTAAATTAGCTGACCGTTGCCATCAGGAGCCACGAAATTTCAACATGTGAAATCTTCACGACTGACTCTGCGGCTCTGTTGTAAGAGTGAAAATGAGCAAGTATATAACATCAAACTATACCAGTCACAGTGTCGAACGACTGCTTAATTGTGGCAAAATCGTACAGTGAGCGGTGGGGCCCGTATGATTCATTGAATATAAGTACCTGTTTACAAAATTAAAAATTAAAAAATGAAAAATAATAATAATAAAAATAGTCAGAGCAAGAGACCCCCTGACCTTGTTTTTTATGCGTTTCTTGTCAATTCGGGGGTGCTGATTCTAAATCTGCTGAGTGCCAGACACTAAACCTTGAGCGTTGTTTTGTATACGTCAAAATACAAAATGGCCGCCAAAACATGGAAATTTGCCTCTTTTAGCCCCCAGAATGATAAATCTCAATTTTAACGCTATTCTACACAAATATATCAAATGAAATTTTGTTCCTCGAGTGAACTCACAATAAAATGAAACTAAAAATGCTTTGAAAGCTGATTATTATTGTGTTTAGGGCACAATTAAAATTCAAAATGGCTGCCAGTTCCATGTTATGTATAATATGGATCTTTCAATGTACAAATGAATCATTATAAAAAAAAAAGTAGGCCCAATTTTCACAATATGACTGAATAAATTGTCAACATCATACAAGGAATATGCATCAGAAGATTGAGGAGGTTACACACAAGAACAAAAAGGAGACAACAAATGGTGTAATTCAAGATAAAGAGGGAAATGTATTGTTTGAAGGTCAACAAATTCAAAGTAGATGGTTGGAATATATTAAGGAGCTTTATGAAGACGATAGAAATGAACAAGTGAAAGAAGAAAATGAACAAGGACCAGATATTCTAGTAGAAGAGGTTAAGGCTGCTCTTGAAAAATTGAGGACAGGTAACGCTTGTGGATTAGATAGAGTTTCTACAGAGATGCTTACAAGCTTAGGAGAGTCAGAGGTTAAAGAGCTCACTATGTTATGTAATGTAATTTATACAACAGGCAAATTGCCAAAAGACTTTGTGGTATCAGAGTTTGTTATGATCCCAAATAAAACTAAAAGTACAAAATGCACAGACTTTAGAACCATAAGCCTCATAATCCATGCATCTAAGATTTTGCTGCTTATTCTCACAAACAGAATACAGTCAATTATCCTCAAGGAAATTAATGACTGCCAAAAAAGGCACAAGAGAAGGAATCTTCAATCTGGAGTTGAAACATGGACTCTATGCAAAGAAACAGAACGAAAAATAGAATCATTTGAAATGTGGTGCTTCCGGAGAATGCTAAGAATCAGCTGGGTGATGAAAATTAGTAATAAAGAAGTACTGAATAGAGCAAGCAAAGAAAGAGATCTGATGAAGACAGTTCAGAAGAGGAAACTTGTGTATGTTGGTCATGTGATGAGAGGAGGAGGACTGCAGAAGACGTTACTCGAAGGAATGGTAGAAGGTAAACGGGAAGGAGGTAGACAGCGAATCACTTGGTTTGATGATGTCAAGAAATGGACTGGACTTACATTAGTTATGGTGATGTTCGAACAATTGTTTGGGACAGAAGTAGATGAAGGTGCATAGCCGCCAACCCCTCCCTAAGGGACGGCACTTGATGATGATGAGCACATATTTAGTTTAATTTAATTGTAAGTTAACTCGAGGAACACTAATTAATTTAATTTATGTGTGTAGAATAGCTTTAAAATTAAGATTATATCATTCTGGGAGGCTAAAAGAGGCACATTTCCATGTTTTGGCGGCCATTTTGGATTTTTGTGTGAAAAAACAAAAACGTTAAAAGTTCGTGTCTGGCACTCAGCAGATTTGGAATCCGCACCCCCGAATTGACAAGAAACCATCAAAAAATGTTGTATATGTCAAAAAACAAGGTTCTGATGATTCTCTGTGGAGCCTAGCTGGGACAAAAATGAAATATTAATTGATAAGACAATTGTGTGCATACATTGTAATTTTTGTATGCAGCATCACCGTGCATGTGAAGGTGTATTGCGACGATCATTACTACGACACATCCTCAGGTTGTTCGACTTACTGTCTAGCGAGGAATAGTCACCTGGGCCACTACGATTGTGATGACGTCACAGGCAACAGGATTTGCCATCCGGGCTACGAAGGAGCTGGCTGCAACCAGGCATGTTATAATCATATCATACTAAATATTCGTATAAATATTTTTTTTGTAATTCATTATACCAAATGGGCGAGGTGGCTCTTTCAGCAATAGCTGTTTTTCAAAGGGGTCCCAGTTGTGATTGTGATTGTAGTAGCACAGTTGTTGTTATGCTCAATAACTTGATGGTAGTACAAATTTTTGCAGAAAGAAGTTGTTAATAGTAACAGTATTCCAGCAGCACCAGCCAAACTAGTTATGGGAGTAGGTTGTTGATGTTTTAAAGGGATGGTACAGTTCCGGTCAAACTGAATTTTAGTAAATGAACTTGTAAGTTATGATTGAAAACTAATAATCATAGTTAATTGATGGTTAATTAATAATGTAATATATGGATATATTTATTGATATTTCAACTTTTTTGATCAAACAAACGCTGTTTTGTTTCGAAATGTTTGTGGTTTTGCACTTGTGCTTCTACCTCACAAATGAATTATTTTTTGAAGCGCCCTCTAATCTCAAACCGTACTTTCCCTTTCCTATTTTGCTTTTGATGTTAAGTTATTCCTGTTAACGTTGTATTATTAACAAGTTCATATGTTATGTACCACTTATGTCATGATAATTATTTTGTTCGCGGGTTACCTCTTACCTCATCTCACTGATGAAAATAAATCCCTGCATATCGAGACCATGGTAATCGTGATACATGATTTATCTCTCCATGTCCATCGACCATCGACGTTTAGAATACCAACGAGTGTGCCCCGAACCCTTGCTTTAATGGAGGAATCTGTGTAGATCTACACAATGACTATCGCTGTAACTGCCTCCCGGGAACAAGAGGTTTGGGAATTTAACATTTATGATTTTTCTGCATTGTTACATGAAATATTATAGGGAAATGAACACTTCTGTCATTAGAATGTGCCGATTAATTTATTACTCATTTGCTGTTTGGATTAATGCTATATGAATAGTGGGGTTATAAGTACACATTCAGATTTGCATTGTCTTCTTGTGACAAACAGCCAGGACCTGAAGTAGTTGGATACACTTAGCGATAATTAATACCGTTATTGATTAATCTGATCGATTTATTTATTGTTTGATTGATTGATTGATAGATTGATTTGCTGGTTGAACTGTTTCCATTAATTTTTTTCCTTCGAGGTGACCAGTGTCAGACCGACATTAACGAGTGTACCAGCAACCCTTGCGTGCACGGCACGTGCCAGACGACGCACACGGCTCTCAACCTGTACACCTGCGTCTGCGACCAGGGGTACGAGGGCAACAACTGCGAGATTGAGACGAACGAGTGCAACTCCAATCCTTGCCAGAGAGGTGCGTCGTGCGAGGACCTGGACAACGCTTTTCTGTGCTACTGCCCGGCCGGCACACAAGGTAAATAAATAACAAATTTCATATAATTTGAAATTATCATGGTACAAACGGACTGATACAGATATATCAACATATAATCAACAGATAGATAGATATATAGGTAGGTAGATATACTTTTCAAGATATGACCATGAGAAAAAATATAAGTTTCTTTTTGAGCTCAGTGTAGATAGAAAGATAAATATATAGATAGAAAGATAAATATATTATACAAATACTGAATGTTTATGAGTGCAATGGTACGAATATTTGCATGAGGTGAAAGATGGAATGTTGTTCCATTCAACGAAGCGGAGCCGAATTTGTGTCGCATGTGTTTGTGTCGCATGTGCCAATCATATTGATGTAAAATATATTCAAAATAAAAGACGTAAAGTCACTGATTTAGTCCTAGATTGTAGTTAATCGTTATAAAACTAGTATTTAAACTTGTTTCTTCAATAATGTAATTTCTGACTAATTCCTCAATTAAATAAATTGATCTTGACAAGATGATAGTCTCAATTTAGACTCTCGAAACTAACATTTAATGGCCTAAACTAAAGGAAGTACCGTTACCATTCGTTCTCGTTTCTACAAAATCCAACTTTCGCTTATAATTTGACTGAATGCAGCAGCAAGACGTACTAGGTACGGTCCTACATACAATTTGTCCCCGTGACTAATGGCCCAGCAAAACACTAAATATCGCTATCTACCGTAGATAACTACCTACGTACAGTGGAAGGGTTAACTGACTAAAACGTAAAACCTTATGGGGATTTTAGGCATACTTACCGATATTGCTGTAAACTCTTGATAGTTCAAATACTGCGTTCCGTTCTACTCAATATTCTGGACCCGATGATCATGAAATTTGGCATTCAAAATGCCTCTTTGCGCCAAAAAATGTTTTCAAATTCCGATGATGGGTTGAGGAATTGAGAAAGTTGTACTGTCGCACTAAATTCGTGTCGACAATTAACCAATTGACCGCATGATCAGATGATTAGCAATACTTCGCGATATTATCGATACTTAATTGCATAGACAATATGCATGAGAAATCTTGACTAATAAGGCATATCGATAACTAAAAAGGGTAAAATTAATGACGAAATTCTTCATGAATATCCATTAAAATGTATTCTTCTGCGCATGTGCGAGTTTCCGTACAAATAATGTTGGATTGACATTTAAGAGATACGAGGGAGGGCAAGCGAACAGCTCATGAAAATTCAAGACCAAAATACAGAGCTTCAAATGTGACACTTCTTTTACTCGTACGGTATGGAGAGTTACCCCCCCCCCCCCCCCCCCCCACCCCTTGGTTTGTCTTACACCTTTGGGTAATGAGTCCAGGGGCGGCAGAACCAAATCCCGCGTTCGTGAATCAAGAATTGTCATGTCACGAACGTATTTCCATTACTTGATGCCACAGTCTGGGAGGGCCTCATGATGTTTAATATTGCAAAGTATGTAAGTATTGTAGTAGGTGTTTATGGTTATAATTACATGTGGTAAGAAAATTATAAATTCGCAACTTTCCAAGTACGAGACTTCTTATAGGAGGTCCTGGAGGCCCTCAGGAAGAATGCCGAAAAATGCGTGACTGTATCGATAAATATTATGTGGACAAATGAACATCTGACTATGTTAATCGATGTTGCACCTTGCCTCCTTCAAGGTCGGGCTATGAACTTGTTGAACGCCCTTCATCAACAACACTCTCTCAGTGCAATGTAGACAAGACCAGAGTTGAAATCAGGAGCTAGAGATTAAAGGGTACCATCACCCCAAAATGATATTCTTATAAATAAAAGGTAACACCTCTAGTAGTCCATTCTATCAACAAGTTCACAAAAATATGTTTCCAGAAAAAAAATATAGAATGGGAAAACGCATCACCATTCTAAAGCATGCGTTCATGGGTCTGAATTACGAAGACTAATTTGTCCAGAGCGAACGAATCGTCCGGGATTCTATTGTCTCAAAACGTACGCGTGAATAGCATTGGCGCGCTCGCAAATGTTTGGCCCGTATGGAACCAGGAAATAATAGTGGTTCCGTAAGTGGTAGTAATTAATTGCTTTGCTTATGAATTACACAACCCTTTGCAAAATGTTGGGTATCTATTTGAAATCACAAAACGATACCAAATCATAAAAAAACATGTGTTGTTCTTTGCCTGGTAGTCCAAAACTCAAGTTGCAAAATCTTGTTACTTGAACTTAATATTCCACCAGGCACTCGGTATGAGAATGACATTGGACAATGAGCAAGCACGTCGTGCCAACATGGCCGCTAAACTGTGCCGTCACACTCAAAGCTGGGCCACCGCAGCTGTGACACTGTCTTAATGGCAAGCCAGAACCAAGGAGGCAATATTTTCTTATACCTCCTTGCCAGAACCCATCATTGTCAAGAAATAGGGAATAACTGATTAGGAAAGATTGAGGCTTTTCTATTCTCCTTCCAACAGGTACTCAATTTACATCGATGAATGCGCAAGCTAGCCGTGCCAACAATACGGTTCGTGTTTTACGTAAGTCACGTCACCTTCATGTTAGGACACTCGAGCTAAACCAAAACACAGAATATCCGATGACCATACAATTTGAAAAATAGTATTAAGATTGAGACTATATTATTTGTATTCTTATAATTCCACCAGGCACTCGATGTGAGATTGACATCGACGAGTGTGCCAGCCAGGGCGGTTCCTGCGTGACATCACCCCCCTGCCCGGAAGGGTTCGAGGGCTTTAACTGTGAGGTCAGCATCCTCAAGTGCTGGAGCAATCCGTGCCGAAACGGAGGAGTGTGCTGGGACGGCACCATTGGCGGATATATATGCCAATGCCAAGCAGGTTTCACCGGCGACAACTGCGAGCAGGAGATCGACGTATGTGCAAGCTCGCCGTGTAAGAACGGAGGTCTCTGCATCCCGAACGGCAACGTCTACATCTGTTCATGCGCTCCGGGATTCCAGGGCGTCGACTGCGCGGACGATTTAGACGACTGTCGCTACAACGACTGCGCAAACAATTCCATCTGTGTCGACGGCAACCAGTCCTACACCTGCGCTTGCGGTACGGGATACGTGGGAGACCTGTGTGATCGGGATGTGGATGAGTGCGCGTTTTCCGGAGTCTGTCCGCCCGGATTCAATTGCGATAATACGTTCGGTAGCTACAGATGCGCAGTACCACCTGCAACGACGCCATCATTTACTGGACATTGCTTCAAAGAGGCGTGCTATAATGGTGGAACGTGTGCGTTTGTCAACCAGATATACGTGTGAGTTTTACAAAATTACGTCATAAACTTGAGTCTCATGCCGTTACTACACGTAAAAACACAATGAAGCATACTCATCTGAGTTCAATTCCTGTTCAAATATTCGAAGAGCTTTCAACCGAAAGGCGCTAAATCCACTTTTTCAAATTCCGAGGAAAACAGGTTTCTTTGTCCCACTTTGTACACGTGCCTATGGGAATATGAAAATTAAACTTTCTATATTTTGATTTGAGTGAGTTATTTGTCGTAAAATGTGGATTCCTAGATAGCTACGTAGATAATACATGTAGATATATCGGTAACTCAATTTGTATGGAAAGTTGATTTAGCGCCTTTTGGAAGTGAGCTATATAAAAACCCTTGATAAAAAGATAATTATAAAGGAAGGTTCGGAAGCTATGCTTTATTTGACTTTTAACAAATTAGCAGCATGCTTTAATTCTTCTTTCATGCGCTTGTCTTTACTTAAACAGTTGCTTCTGTCGAGCAGGCTTCACTGGAGACTTGTGTGAGACGCAGACGGATCCATGCCAGAGTTTACCGTGTCTCAACAATGGTACCTGTATCCCTCCTGATACGTCTAACAATCTATCATCCCACCACTGCCAGTGTGTCGAAGGGTTCATCGGAGCTAACTGCGAAACAGGTTGGTATTTTCATTAATAAAGGCCTGGTCACACAGGACACGACTATAGACCCACGAATGCAGTACGCATCGGTACGAATCTATGGCAAGCCGTTTTAACATTTATTCCTATTTCTTGATATCAAGAATTGATTTATTGATATCAAAAATGCATTTCTTGATATCAAGAATTACCAATGCTTAACAACAGAAAAGTATTTCTTGATATCAAGAATGCATTTCTTGATATCAAGAAATCAATTTTTGATATCAAATATTCGATTTCTTGATATATCGCGAAATAGGAATAAATGTCAAAAACGGCTTGCCATAGATTCGTTCAATGTGTGCTGCATTCGTGGGTCTAGTCGTGTCCTGTGTGACCAGGCCTTTATTAATGAAAATACCAACCTGTTTCGCAGTTAGGGCGATTTGATTTTCGTACGATGTGCATTGTATCATAGTATAATACACTTTAAATTAATATACCAGCCACTGAAAGTCCATTGGAATGTGGGAAAATACAAAATACAAATCAAAGACAAATACAATATATTGAACATGATGAATGATACGCTGTTTTTCACGAATGATCTCAACGATTTCCACTTCTATAGCCGACCGGCTGTTATCCCTGCTCAGCGACCTTTGGCATGAAGGTACAAAAAAGTAGAATAGTAGATACCGTGTTCAGGTAAGAAGTTATAATTTCAAAAGAGATGAGTTTAATTGTGATTATGCGCGCTTTAACAGTGTCTACAGGGAGAGACCATTAGTAAACATGGTACCTGATAAACAATTATTTAATACTCTATTCAGATCTGAGGGAGATATTCTACACCATAGCTCTCGAGGATCACATTCACAACGTCGATGGCCTTGACAGTCGGCTAGGGGACCTGGTAGCTGCAGGGCTGCGACTACCAAACGACGGTGTGGAAGCTGTTCTTCACAATTTCTCACATGAAGTGGCAGATACAGGGTATTTTGATGATCAACGATTTGTTGAAAAAATAGTAATAATAATTGGCTCGATAAATACAGCGCCTAATCGCTAATATGGTACAATATCATCAAATAATTAACATCCAGAGGATAGCATGCTGTCGCGTGCTTCTTCACTCCCGATGATAAGAAATATTATGTTAGCCGACACCCATATGATTATCTTAAACATCATACGTTGTACATCTCACGAGATAGGTTAACTAGTCGCCTTTTTATGAAATAATAAACATGGTTATCTGTTACTGTACATAAACCATTGATTGGTCGATTGATTGATTTATTGATTGATTGATTGATTGATTGATTGATTGATTGATTGATTGATTGATTGATTGATCGATTCGATCGTTCATTCGTTTATTAATATTGTTTAATGGATTTATATATACATTCTTTACCGTGACCCTAATGTAAAAATGCTAATATGAATGTGTATGAATGTATGCTTTATTACACAATGTTATACATCTGTAAAACAGACAAAACTACTCAGACTTTGGCTTCTTTGCTGTTGTCAATGAAAACGATTTTGCCCGGAGTTCTGACATCGAAACTGGACTATCGAGGCTCTCGGTGACAAGACGGAACATGATCATCAACCCTTTTAGAATCTTCGTGCTTCGATATCCTACCAAATCACCCACGGACCCAGGTGTCAATGGTCTGCTGGTAAGTTGTAAATCTCACAAAGCTCAGCTAACACAGAGCCGTTCAGATTCCGATCCAGTTCCAATAGGCCTAACCACTTGGTTATGTTTGGTGGGAACTGGGTTTACAGTCGGATAGGCTCTTTGTGTCTTTGTGGGTTGTGCTTTTTCCTCATTATATCAGAGATATGTATTTATTTTACTCATTAAAGATCTATAAACGACCCTCCGTAATTATTGTCTATATTACTGATTTCCGCAATCAGTACAATTTAAGAACATAGAGAATCGTTTGACCATGTTGACACTCTTTTCGAAAATAGTGTTATCAGTTATTCTCGCAACAGATGATTCCGGTTTCTGCGAGTTACATGCACGTTCCCTACCAGATGGTTATGTACCAAAGTCGATGTTAATTCAAACATATAAAGTCGATGTTCGTACAGTCTAACGAATAATGTCTATCAAAAAAGTCCATTGATGTAAAGGAGGATGAATTGTATAAATGCTAAGTTGGGGGTCTTGTTCACTTCAATTTTATCCAAGCAGTTTCCCAATATTTAAACATCATTCCTTGATGTGGTTTGACATGACTGTTTGCTTCATTGAACAGATCGGGAATAGTCGCGTACCGAACTGGATCCTAGCCATCGTGATCGTCCCGATTGTACTCGTGTTAGTCCTGGTCCTGGCTGGACTCCTCTACGTCAGAAGGTAAAAATGTGGTTGCACTTCATAAGTTAGCTAATAATGAATAATGATCTTTTAAAAATTCGCCACTTTATAATTGGTTTAACGATCAAAATGCATCCCCCGTTACAGCAACCCTTTAACAATGTTTGACTATAGTCCGACATTTACGAAATATATTATTAAACGTTTTTATATACTGTTTTTAATAGTGTTTCTTCAAAATGTCTTATACAGCAATATAACATAATATTTAACCAGCTATGGGCATCGTTTAAATCATGGTTTTTAGTGCTTAATGTGTCATTCATAATTTAAATAGTCGAGTTTGGATTTTTTGCTGAAACATTCTCCATAGACACAGGCCCAAGTATTTTCTGGACCAGTCCTGAACGGGTTAAAGTAGTTTTTAATGATCCCTTTATTAACTAATTATTTTAACCCAACATCATATTAATGTTTTTGAATTAAAACAAAAATGATTGAAACTTTCAGGTGTCTGAAGGGCGCCTTCTTGTGTTAACGGCTGCTTTTTAAAACTAAAAACAGCCCTGTAACTTGAAATTAGAATTATTTATTATTTGCTACTATTCAAGCATCATTGAATTATAACTATTGTATTTTAATGATAAGTTTTAAAGGGGTAGTTCAGTTTTGGTATAGAGGGCGCTGCACAATATTGTTTTTTGTGAGATAATGAAAAACTGAGTGTACAATTTGAAAGAGCATACAATTTGAATGGCAGAATAAACTTTATTTGATCAAAATCGGTTCAGAAACGGCTGAAATATCAATAAATATATCCAATCGTAATGAATCTTGAGCCCAGATTTATTCGATAATTTTTTACAAAATTAAGAAAATGCTTACACTTTTTCAAAAATTTTCAAAAGAGGTTTTAAAATAGTTGTTGATGATCTCTCTATGTAATCATTATTTCAACAAAACATCACATTCATAATTTTGTATGAAAAATGGTTGAAATCAATGTTTTTAGAGAGCGCCCTCTTGTGTTTTAATGGCTCCTTTTGAATGATAACAGGCTTTATTAGTCGTTTGTAATTTTCTATACCTTTCGTGCATGATGGAGTTATAACTATTAGTGTTATTGCGCAGGTTTTGGTTACTAAAGCTCAGCCTTACCAAAACTGTACTACCCCTTTAATTTTAGGTTGCTAAAATTCAGTTTGACCACAATTGTTCTATGCCTTTCACGTCGAATGAAGCTTGATAATATAGGTTTTTCCGCTCAATTTTACACTTTTTTCAATCGAATCCATTAAGGGTCATTCAAATTCACGCATTACCGCGTAATCGTTAGTATCGGTCTTCCAAATTCCGAATAAGTGTAAGCGAATTCATGCATACGCATAAGCTTTCGTGAATAGACACAGAAGTTCATTTATGGGCACTCGAATTCGCAAATGTGCAGCCAACTGTCAACTGCCCTTTCGCGAATTCGAATGACCATTGATGAAAAGGTATGCTCTTTGTGCAAATTCACTTGCTCCTACGTGATTTTGAACGACTATTTACGAATGCGAATGATGCTTTGGTACGGCGATCGCAAATCGCGCGAATTCGTTTGCTCGTATTATCAATTGGATTGACACAATCGCGAAATTGAGCGGGAAAACCTATAGTATGATTTTTTTAAATGCTTACTCAACGTTTATATTCCATGACAATACAGAATGAAGCGCACACGCAACATGGACGTGCCTGACTCACTTGCTGGTATAGACAATAGCGGGGCGGTCGGCTACCTTTCCGATGTCGTTCAACCTTCAATGATGTCTCACAAGGCCTATGGCTTCAGTGCGTCCTTAATCCCCATCGTCGCCCCCCACGACACGGGAGCGTCCGTCGCCTACAACAACCCCACCTTCGACGACCACAACGAGCATGGTGCTTCAGGTTCTTCGAGGCACGGCGATCTGGACCCACCGTACTCCAACATTTACTCTTGAACATTTACTCTTGAACAGCGGGAAATACAGAAAACATTTACTCTTCTATAGCGGGAACTTCAAAAACATTTAATCTTGAACGGCGGGAATGACAGAAAACATTTACTCTTGAACTGCGGGAACAACAGAAAACATTAAATCTTGAACTGCGGGAAAAACAGAAAACATTTAATCCTGAACTGCGGGAACAACATAAAACATTTAATCTTAAACAGCGGGAAAGACAGAAAACCTTTAATCTTGAACAGCGGGAAAGACAGAAAACATTTACTCTTCAATAGCGGGAACGTCAAAAACATTTCATCTTGAACGACGGGAACAACAGAAGACATTTAATCTTGAACTGCGGGAAAAACAGAAAACATTTAATCCTGAACTGCGGGAACAACAGAAACATTAAATCTTGAACTGCGGGAAAAACAGAAAACATTTAATCCTGAACTGCGGGAACAACATAAAACATTTAATCTTAAACAGCGGGAAAGACAGAAAACCTTTAATCTTGAACAGCGGGAAAGACAGAAAACATTTAATCTTCAATAGCGGGAACGTCAAAAACATTTCATCTTGAACGACGGGAACAACAGAAAATATTTAATCTTGAACTGCGGGAAAAACAGAAAACATTTAATCCTGAACTGCGGGAACAACATAAAACATTTAATCTTGAACTGCGTGGAAAACAGAAAACATTTAATCCTGAACTGCGGGAACAACATAAAACATTTAATCTTAAACAGCGGGAAAGACAGGAAACCTTTAATCTTGAACAGCGGGAAAGACAGAAAATATTTACTCTTCAACGGCGTGAATGACGAAAATATTCAGATTGCTTGATGAACTTTTATTATATTATTGTATTATTGTAGAGTACAAAATGTAAGGAATGAGAGTAAAATTACAAAGCAGGAAGGTAATTATTTTTTCTGAAATAACTGTTTGGCACATACTAATTTTACATGACAAAGCGTCGATATATATCCGGAAATACAACAAAAATATAAACTGCTGGTGAGCTAGTGAAGGTTTTGTTTTATTGCAAGCATAGTGTGTCAGTGACGCGCTTGTGTGTAATTTTCATGTAATTTTGCACTAAGAACAGACTAAAAACATAACATCAATTAGGAAATATGTCACATTAATTAAACTGAATGCAGAAAGTGGGAAATTGAGTTCCTGAAAATGAAATTAAATGCCACATAAACGTTAATCCGCTGACCGCGTGAATATGAATGCTCAAACGTGAACATCTGTGTCCGAAAATGAAATTGCATGCACGTATGTTATATTTGATTGCTCTAATTTGAATATGGGGTTAACGTTAACGAAATTGGATGCACAGTTCATGCATTTGAATGACCGAATTCGCCCGTAAGCACGAAATGTGTGAATTTGAATGACGCGTGTGTGAATTTGGGTGAGAAAAGTATGAAATTGGCCGGGAAAACCTATAATAATCTCATTGAAACAAAGCGTTGCCTAATGTTTCAATGTTAGCATTCATTTTAATATTGTTCATTATTGTAACTATACATCTGTGATTTAAAGAGGACGCTTTCTGCATGTAATGCCGCAAATAAAGAGGCCTTTATACATTGCAAAGAATAATCACAAATTATTGAAAAGGAAGAATATAGTAGCGTAACAAAAGCTGCATGATACTATTAGTTCACTTTTCGCTTTATATAATGGCCAAATGATTTACTGAGCAAAATAACTAATTTCACTATATCACATCATATCAAAGCCAATTAGCAGTACATGTATTGGGAAACGCCCCACTCAAAAAAAAATAATGAACGCTTTTATCACCGACCATGTGAAAACAATAATCATAGGATTATAGAAATTGGGCGAAGAAACTTCCTATTAATTTGCAATTTAGACGATACCGTATCTCGTGGGCGTATAGGCGTATGGGCGGGGGCGAGGGGCACCAGCCCCCCCCCCCCCCCCCCCAAATTAAATAAATAGAATCTTGGATTTCATTTTGTAGAGTCGTATGATTTAAATCAGTTTGTTTTGACGTTATTTAATCACTCGTTTAACGAGTGTTCTATATAGTCGGCAATTTGATTTTGTTGTTTTTTCATCGTTGCTTCGAGTACAGATTTTCCTGATAACCATAACGTATTTCGTACTCAGTAGAAATTAAAAGTACTTTATTAAGGGCTATACATATTGGCTTTATTATTATTTAGACCTCGATCAGTTTTTACAATCATTATATTTGTTTTATTAGGCTTACATTTTCACTATTAGATAACCTCTAACAAATCTGATCATGAAAAACAACCAACATAAATATTTTCCACGCATTCAGCATGGTAGACTAGGTCAATGCTGTTGTATGTATATGTTCTTTATTCTCATTGCGTTTTGGTAAAAGTGGTTGATATTGAATTTATATTTTTGTTCAAATATTCAGATTCGCAACTTAAATGTTGCGACGTAGTTGCATGTAATTCATTCATTTTGTCAAGTCGTTGACAATATGGAATAAGATCAAATGATTTTAAAAAAAACATGGTCCGTAAAGAAGTTCTTTGTTTCAGAAATGTATGAATTAAAGCGATAGTACAGTTTAGGTTTAGAGGGCGCCTCAAGAAACAATTTGTTTTTGAGGTGATGAAAAAGTAAGTGTAATATTTGAAGAAGCACGTGATTTTGAAGACAAAATAATGTTTGTTTGATCGAATTGGTTCAGAAACAGCTGAAATACTCCTGACGACGGACAGTCAACCTGTTCGAAACGTCGAGCCCCTCCTACCACCAACCCTCTCCTTACAATAACTGTACCGGCGCTGTAGTTCTTATCAGAACTACAAGCACAAGAAAGAATACCAACAGTCATTTCTAGGACTACCAACAGTCCTTTCTAGGACTAACACAGTCCTTTTTAGGACTATCCTAGAAAGAATACCAACAGTCCTTCTCAGGACTTACCAATCCTCTCCTTATGCATGGTGCAACCGCAAACCACACGTATCAAATACTCATGAAGTTATCCGATTGGAATACATGTTGGGTCCCAGCATTTTCTTCGATAATTAAAAACAAATATGTTAAGAAAACATTTTCGAAAATATACCAAGTGGTTTTCAAATTAGATGACCTCTCTATTGATTAATCTAACATCACATTCACATTTGTAAAACTAAGAAATGGGTGAAACTTTCAAGAGTTTAGAGGGCGCCCTATTGTTTTAAGAACTTTTTTGAATGAAAACCGGCCTTCTAACTTACCGTTTATAAGCTTTACTACAATATGAGCACGATTGATATTAACTATTATAGTTTTTAATGATATCGTACAAGCTGTAGTTACTAAACTTAAGTTTGACCAGAACTGTACTAGCTCTTTAACATGTTACGAATTAACTGTAGTTGAAGATCAATAGTGAGTAAATATGTAACACCGTATAATACGCAGTACGTACATACTGTACATGGGAATTAGGTGACGGAACCATTTGGCTAAAAATGTTACAATCAGGAAACAAATTTATCAAAATAAACCCCTCACAAAAAGTTCCGCAATTCAGGTTTGAGCGTTCAAAACAAACATAAATGATGGGGAGAGTGAATACAAGATATCATTAAAAATATACACGCATATAGCGATATAGCATGTTAGGTATATACAGTATATATATATACAAATACTAATGAAATAGAATTAAAATCAATATACAGATTTATATTGTTTTTTAAAAGTATATAGGGACGTGTATTATGACGTCACAATAAGAATCAAAGGTATGTTGTTTTTATGCATTAATGTGTATATTTTAGCCCCCGGATTTAGTCAGATGATAAAACAGTTGTTAACTTTATTGTCGGGAAAATCATGGAATGTTCCGTGCTATTCCCTCCACCACAGTTAACAACTGTATAATGTGCATGACACCCGGATATGGGGCAAAGTCAATATATGAACGGAATAGTAATAAGAGAGATATGAACGCTCAAACTTGAATTGCGGAACTTTTTGTGAGGGGTTTGATATAATGTCATTATGAAAATGCGAACATTTGAGTTATTTGGTACCAAATTATTTTGCGAGATCTGTGCGCTCCAGGCTAGTGTATACTTTGACATAGATTGCTTTTAACGGAAATAAATGTATTACTGATTGTATGCAATCGGCACGATTGTATTCTTTTTCGTTTAATCATGGACAAATATTAAATCGTGCCGATTTCCGCATCAAGAGCAAGATCGTCATAATTACTTATAATTATGTATCTCTATTTGAAAAGCAAATCGTTATAATTGCTCGGGTTCTTCCTTAATAATCTCATTTCGGGTTCCTGATCGTCCCAGCTTCCAAATAAAAATGAATTATAGCACTACTTATGTTTGTACGTTTTGTGTCTGTATGTGTTTATATCGTGCATAATCTTTCTTACATAACTATGCGTTCATGTGTAATGTGTGTGTGTGTCCGTGTGTGTATTAAATTGAGAGTAATCTACGGAGTGGTTACAAGGAACAGTAACTTTGCCCAAATGCAAAAAAAACACAAAAAACATAACTTTGGAACTTCAGCGGCTTTCTTGTGCCTCGATGCTTTCCGCCCTTGATGTTTCCGCTTTTGATATAATTATATGATTGAATTTGGAAGTACCATCGGGTGTTTAATTTCCAAACATGAAAATAAATATAATTCAGTTTAATTTAATCAAATTAATAGATATTCAATCCTAACCATGAAATACAAAACGATACATGTACACAGAAAGTTAAATTAAACATAAGGTAATTCATTACAGTAAATGTTGCTCTAAATTCCTAACAAGTCGGTATGGGTAAAGTTATGGTCTAGTACTTATTTATGCAAGTACAATGAAATACATAATATACACCTGTAGTTTACAATGAAGGCGAAAAGTGCAGTTATTATTTTGGGGGTTGGTTGAACGGGGGGGGGGGGGGGGGGGGCTGTCCTATTCTAAGCCTGAAATGGATCATTGTAGCCAGTATACCTACCATTGATGACTGACTTCGCTCGTGAGAAAATCTACTTCGGTTTGGAACGATCGATTTTCTTTCACAGGGGTCCTCTCAATTACCCTATTCATTCAGCGTCAAGCCTATAACAGCGCGAGCGACGTGCGTCCCTCCACGCTCCGCTAACCCCCCACCCACTCGTTGCGCCGAACCATAGACGAGTCCGTTCAGTCTTACGGTTGCTAGGTCCGTATCCAAGATCAACAGGTGAAAGAAAGGTCTCCCCCGATCCCTTTTTTCTTTTCTTTTCTTTCGGTCCCATGTGTACAAACGTACACAAACCCGGCATTTATGGTATCTAACTCGGATGCAGCTATGCCAATGCATGTTTGTATGTAATCGCTGCTCAAATGTGGATCTAATTGTTTCAAAACAGAGTAACAGAAAGGAAATTTCGAGATTTCAACGGAATAAACCAGCGGTGTGAATGTGATGTCTGTGGAATGGTAAGTAAAAACTATTTCTGTATTTATATTACAAAAAAATACTTTCATACGTGTGTGATTATGGTACGTATATCTATATAATTATAGTATACATGCAGTCTGTAGATAATACAACAATATCTTGAATTCCGTTATTATACTGTAGTGTATATCGTTTAACTTTCATACATTGATGTTGTTTACATGCTGTTTATTATGGTTTCTTCGAAGAGCATATTATGTATTCAAAAGCGTTAGCTAAAGTGGAATGGCGTACAATATAATGTATATATACTGTAGATAACTGTCTTGCCATATATACATTTTAAAATGTGATATACATGTTTACCTCCGCACAAACACACACAAGTATATAAGTTCTTATATGTTATAGAGACGACATTGATGCCTCCCGAATTCAACTTTACACCAATTACTGCATATCTACAGAGTTCATGTAAACCTCGGAATATCCCTGGAATATATTGTGACCCCTCCGCTTCAGCGCAATCCAAAAATCCGTTAGAGACGAGAATTTGGTTCATAATAAATGTCAAATTGTAACTCAACCCTAGGTCCCTAACCATGCCAACCCCTGTGTCACATTTCATATTTTGGCAGGTATAGGTATGGTGTACATTTATTTGTGTTCCTTTTTACGTCTCAAAACAAAGTGTCAATATACGTACATTACGTGACATAATAATAATAGCGTTTAAAAGGTGTACACATTCGACCTAGTAAACTAGGCAGTTTTTGCAACATATTACCAGCACCATAATCAATGATAATATAATAAGCCACTTAAGTATATCACGAACTCTTTAATTTGTCCAATATAGTTTTCAGAGGTTTAATGTATGCAAAGTTGACCCATTCAACTGGGTAGTTTTTGCAAATATTACTGGCATCATTATAAACTACTTCATTATTTCACGAAATCGTTTATTTTGTCACATAGAGGTTTAATGTGGGAAATTGATATATTAATTGATCTATTAAACTGGGTAGCTTCTGTAAATAATTAAAATTATATCAACTTAGTCATTAACATGTTAGTTCCACTTCAACTGACCCTTGCGTTGTCAAATAATGTGTATATTTTGTGACATAATGTATAGACGTTTAATGTGAGAAAAGTTGACTCATAATTTATCAGGGTAGCTTTTGCAATATTTATCATAATTCAAACACTCAACTTATAGTCATTACAATGTTAGTTCCGCTTCAACTGACCCTTGCGTTGTTAATTAATTTGTATGTTTTGTCCCACATTTATAGAGGTTTCATGTGTGAAAATTTGATCTATTAAACTGCATGGGTAGCTTTTGCAAATAATTAAAATAATATCAACCACTCAACTTAGTCATTAAAATGTCAGTTTACCTTCAAACTGACCCTTGCGTTATCAATTAATTACATTTTATCTGCTTAATTTGACCCAATGATAGCAACCAGCGCCAACATCTGATGATAAATATGGTTTACAAATATTTGTACAGCTACGTACATGTACTGTTAAAGGAGCAGGCTGTGGTATATCCTGGTCGTACTGTATGGGGGGGGGGGAATTACTTGGGGGCACACCTTATGCATTTTCTTTATTTTTAAAAGATGTTCCTTTTATGTTTTGATATTGCTTTTGCCAAATTATTGGGGGCACCTTATGCATTTTCTTTGATTTTCTAAATAGCTTTCCCTTATATTTGCATTGTTTTTGTCAAATCATTGTAGTTACGCCATTGAGTGCTTACATCTGAAGATAAATATGGTTTACAAATATTTGAACAGATATGTACTGATAAAGCAGCGTGTACATAACAGGATGGTGCACGGCATACTATTTCGCGTTGATGGCTGGTCATAAGACTTCAAAAGTATTCTCTAAATTCGTTTCAGTAGAGTCATCTTTTCGTTTACTTTGCACTTGAAACGGTTTCTCTGCAGCTCCATAATATTATGTTTTTCTTGTTGTTAAAAAAATATAAAGGGTGCAATTATTCAATGATTATTTTAACTGCGCAGACCTTGAATATGGGCCCCATATTTTGACTGACTATGTATATATTACCAAGAGTAATGTGTATACCAAGCTGAGAGGGACGTTTACGATAATGTTTCCCGTTTGTTCGGACAAGAGCAAAGCAACATGATATGTATCAATGTTCAGAAAAAAGTAGAGATTAGCCAACGCACATGTTGTTCATTGTAGAGTAATGTCAGATACATTTATATGCACTATCAACAATTACTAGATAAATGTTAGGTAATTGATCAAAGTTCTTCAGAGTATCATCGCGTGATTGTAGTTAGGTTGTAGAACATCGCGATAGTATTGAGATGTGTCTGCTCATAGACAACTCCTGTCTTAAAAGCTTGATGATTAGCATCTTTGCTTTTAAGAACAGAGTTTGACCAGCTTGTTTAATGTTTCATTTGACACTTTTTTCTTTTTAATTATTGAATTGTTGTATTATCATTTGTATTTAAATGTTTAGCTTACTTTGTTGATTCGATATAATCACATTTCATTATTTAATTTGCATTTACAATTTGCTTTCTCTCGTATGCAGGTTTTGAAATCATCTCCAAATTCGTTGAATGTTCAAATGCATCTATAACATCGACTGGTCCGCTAACGTCTTTTTTCTCTACTCGTTGCACGAAAGTATTTTTCATACGAGCAAAAACATTATCTGAATTCACGATTGAACAAAAAGGGTGATTTGAGAGGAGCTTGATTTCAACGCAGCAGCAGAATAAAATGACGCTCGTGCAGTCACGGTCGGCTGCCGCCGGGTCTGGCCCCGGGGCGGTAGGGAATCACCAAGCAGGAGGAACAATTCGAAAAAATGGACACCCTCATCATCATCATCATCATCACACTCGGTCATCGACGACCACCATGATGCGATCCAAGCCGTCTGAGGATAAGTCGGTGACCATGATGGACAAAGGAAAGTTCCAGGCGGGTCACGACCTCCTTACGACCCGCAGCGACTCCTACCTGCTACGGTCACGCCACGTGCCCGAAGATATCTGGAAGCGACCTCCGCCCGACTTCACGCTCCAGCGCTACATGCCCAAGCCTCCCAAACGCAACACGCGGGAGTCGATGCAGCCTTGGCGGTGGGGGTGGACGCCCCGTGAGGAGAAGGCGGGCATCGCCGGAGGGAAGGGCGTGGAGGCGCAACAGGTCGCGTTGCCCAAGATTCTGCAGCCGCGGCGGCCCAGGAGCAGCAAGATCCAGACCAAGTTCAGCATTCACGACCCCGATGAGGCCCGCAAGGAGGCCGTCAAGGAACTGATGCACCCAAGGGAACAGTTCCGCAACCCCAAGCCACACGATTTCAGACAGGTATGCATATATTACTATCCTACAACGCAAATACAAAACAAACACATATAATTAAATCGTCGTATTATTTTCAGATTTTCAAATTATTTTGTTGAATATGACTTGTATTTCACTAACAACAATTATAATAATCGTTTCATATATACACCCATTTCATAATAGTCACCCCCCCCCCTCTTTTACCCCATCCTTTTGTTCTGACAGCGTTTGGAACTGAACATAATTCATGTGAATATGAATTTCTTATGGCATTATGGAAATTTACATAATTCTTACTCACACATGTTGTATTTAAATACCTCTCAGTTTATCGTGTCCATTTTTTCTGACGGAATTATAGTAAAGGGAAATGCATACTTTGTTGCAGTTTATTTTGCTGGGATAAGTTAGATTCTTTCTGTATCACGGTATCGACACGAATGTAATGGTAATGAATATACATGTATATAGTATATCAATTCAATTGAATTACTTTTGTGTATTATTTTGTGTATTATTCGTGTTAATGAACAATGTATTGTACACCATCCCCTAACCCTGTAGGTTCAATTCATGTTCTTATCACCCATTTTCGTTATTTCCTTTTCAGTATCCACCACTTGGTCCCCTGGGTCTTTCTGAGTTTGTCACGTCCAACGATCCTGACCCATACAACATCAAGTTCAAGACGGACAACATCGACATAGGTAGGTGTCTTTTTCATCTTTTACATCATCATTTTCCGCTACTCAGCATGCTCATGCCACATAATTCGGTCCATTTATATGGTGCTTATTAATTATTTTATTTTGTATAATAATGAAGAAATGACAAATAAAATGTTAGAAAAGAAAAAGGGAACATTCATCCATATGTACATTGCATACGAGGCGGGGAACATGCCATTTATATTTGAATTAGAATAAAACGTTATTATGATCATCATGTTGCTTGTATTTTCGATATTTTCCTTCCAAGGTGGTCAAATACAATACAACTTTTAAAATAAAATATCAAACTGAAATTGCCCTTATTACTGTCTATGCAACTTTTATGAAATAAAATAATAATGAACATTCGTGACTTTTATGACAGAATATTAACTCGTTCTCTTACATAAAACTCCCCCTTCCTTTCGTTGATTCACCAGTGTACGGGCTTCCAGAGGATTTGGACGAGCGTTTCAACGGGATTCAGATGGGAAGGGACATCCTAACCCAGCCGCCCAAGTACGACTCTGCCCTAGTACACCCCAAGGGAAAATGGCCCACGCCGTCGGGAGAGTTCTCGGTAAGGCAACACATTCGAGTTTGAAAATATAAGATTGATATCATCATAGAATTAATTAAAGTGAATACATTCTCCCTATAACCTCTTTTCGAGAGATCTATAAGAGTTATATGTTTATCAGTTTATTAGCGAATACTAACTAATCTAGATGATTTGTAAACAAAACTTGATTCAATATATTTTATTTAAATCCGTGATATCGTTTCAATCTTTTGTTTTGTTTTTCCAACAGCGTTACCGACCTCGCAATCGTTCCCCGACCACGGTGCTGATGGACAACGTGGAGTCGACGCTGACGGTGCGGTGGTCGAAAGAGAAGGAGGAGCGACAGCGGCGGCGGAAGGCCGAGGTGGAGGCGGAGAAGCGACGCGTCTTCGAACAGAAGGTCGCGCGCGAGGTCGCCCACGCGTCCATGAAGAACCGCGAGCTCGAGGAGGGGCGCGGCAACGAGTTCGGGGCGTTGCACGATCAGCTGCTCGGCGACCAGCGGAGGAAACTGAGACTCGGCAACAATACGATGAGCACGGCGTCGACCTCGTATTCGAGTGGTTTATGATGACGGATATAATGAAGAGGTTATAAAAACAACTACCTCCAGACAATTCGACTTCGACTTCGAAACCACGGCTAATATCGTCGGTGACCAGCGGAGGAAAAACTCGGCAACGATACGATGACCACAGCTTCGACCTCCCATTCGAGCGGTTTATGATGACGGACAAGATAAAGAGGTTATATGAAACAACTACCTCGAGACAATTCGACTTCGACTTCGAAACCATGGTTAATAACGTCGGCGACCAGCGAAGGAAGAGAAAACTCGGCAACAACACAATAAGCACAGCGTCGAGCTTCTATTCGAGTGGTTCATGATGACGGATATGATGTATATGATGATGATATTATTAAAAAAACGACTACCTCCAGACAATCGCGCCCTTCTTTCAAAACGGCGGAAAGGTGAGACTTAGAATTCGACTTTGAAACCACGCCTAATATATCGAGCTACATATGATAAAGGAAGAAATAATCACCACCTTTTTTCTTCATCAACATTCATATGAAGCTCATGTGATCACGACTTATCCCGAAGGTGTTAGAGCACAACAATGAGTTCGGGGCGTGGCACAAAATGCTTCTTATCTTATACCAGCCGAATCCGAGGAAGAAACGTGACATAATATAATGATGATTTGAGAAATGCAGTTCTCATATCCCATATATAAGTGACATGATGATACGGGAGAAACCACTAAAGCCCTCCGCACACGGAGCCGACTCGACCCGATCAGGCTGGTCTTCAGTCAGGCTAGAGTCGGTATCGCTCAGTCGTAGCCGATTCAACATGTTGAATCGGCCTCGAATGATCTCAGACTGGCTCTTGACCAGCAAAACAGGAGTCCGGAGGGAACGTAATTGAACGTATACTGAGCTGAACCGACTGAAAACCAGTCGGATCGGGTCGAGTCGGCTCTCTGTTGCTCCTAAACCCAACCGCACACTACACGATCCGATTTCGATCTGATGAACAACTGCGTATCTGAATTATTACTAGCCGTGCGTATTTAGCATGCCGTATTTAAATTCAGATCCGTAATCGTTCGTCGGCTAGGCTCGGATCGTGTATAAAGTGAGTATGCGGTAGTCTTGAACATCGCCGCAAAAGCGACTTATGATGACGGTAAAAACATCATGTCAGTGGCGTACCGTGGTCGGAATTATAGACAGGCACACCTTAATATTGTATGTTTGTTATAGATCTTTCCCGTATGTTGTTTACTGTTTTTTGCCAAGTTATGGGGGGTGGGGGACGTACCCCCATGCTCCCCCTCCCCCATTAGCTAGGCCACTGGTTAAGATGATTATAATAGGCTAGCTAGTTAGATATTTGTCACCATCAACTATCGCGAGAAACAGTGTATGGTTTCTATCCAAGGGACTAATGATCAGATTTCCTTCAACATTTAAAAGAAAAAAGAGATAATTCACTATACTTATATATATTTGCATAAATGTCTTGCCAATTACAATGTGTATATATATAGACCAGTCATATCATGTGCATGTTTGTTTTTAATAATTTGAAGTCATTTTGAAGCAACCTTTGCAAGTATCTTTTGATAGGGGTACTTCACCTTATCTTTCTTTGTTTAAATGAGCAATTGCCGTTATCGTATATATTATACTTTATCATGCAACACTTGTGCAATTTCACTATCAGGGTACATTACACAGTTAATGCTTCACGATGTAATACTATTACCTGATTATTATAATGCTACCTAGAATCAGAACGACCAATTTAATTTATACAAATATGCAATTATTGTTAAAGTGATCTAGTAACAGTGTCAACATCCATACAACTTAATTAGAACCAACAAGCAGTTCATATACGTGTGCATCTGAGAACAGACTGATGTCGGATTTTCGAATTTCTCTTTCGTTTAAGATATTTATTATTATCAAAATCTTCGAATTTTGAATTTCTCCCTGAGAGACTTTCGACTGTGATGTACAAATTAAGTGCAATGTGTTAAGAAATGTCATACGACATTCATTTACCATGGAATTTCACACTCACTCAGTGGACATATCAGATCACGGGAATACACATGTTATGAACCCTTTGTCGGTTTTTGCACATGTCAACAAAGTTACTAGATTTTGTTCAATTAAGTCAAGTACAAAGCATTCTTTTCTTATTTAATTTTGTTTTTATTAAGGACAGTCTATATTATTATTGCTGAATGAGATTTGGCTGAAATAAAGATTTCAATATAAAAATGACAACAAAAAAACAATAAATGGTTGCAATGGGTATTCTGTTTTCGTGTGTTAATAATTTTTCCATAAAATGTGCTATGTTTCACACATATTGTTGTTGATAGAGTTGACGGTGTCTTTGTTGTTGATTTGTGGTTGTTGATGCTGTTGTTTTGGGGGTTGTTTATGTTGTTGTTTTGGGGTTGCTGATGTAGCTGTTTCGATGCTGATGCTGTTGTTATTGTTGTTTAGATAAATAGCCTTTATAAACCAAACTCTTAAAGGGATGTCTGTAAAGTGTCTAACTCCACGAAAATTACTTGGAGCTTCCTCGTTTCTCTTCTACCGTGTTGTTTAGCTTATGGTAAGAGAATAAATAAAATAGAGTTAGATTTTTTCAAATGCCCTTTAGTATGACGGTAATTATCTATCATTCAGCTCAAGAGCGTTAATGAACGGTCATAGAGTCATACAGTAAATCGTTGTAAAAGCTGACGCATATTTTCGCTTTTTTAACCAGGAAAGCAGTGTTCTTTTTTAATGAAACTTTCACACATCATTCGGACATATCTTACAATGATTTTGGTACTGGATTGAAGTCTCAAATGTAATTTTGGGCAATATCTGACACTTTACAGGCATCCCTTTAAGAGAAAGATTGTTTACAAACATGCATACTAAAAAGAAACTGATGTAAATGTAGTTTTATTTCTGTTTAGGAAATGAAATGCTGAGATTCTTCGAAAATTGATTTAAAGAATCACGATTGAAAGTTAAATTGCGGTTTTCAGTATTTCATCCATTTAGTCAGCCTAATTACAAACAAACGCATGCATAATGTGGAGATGTTATTGTCAAGCATTAAAAAGAGTGTCAAATTTGAAAGAGCATACATTTTTAATGAGAGAACAAACTTTATTTGATCAAAATCGGTTCAGAAACAGCTGAAATATCAATAAATATATCCGATTGGAATAAATGCGGGATCCCACATTTATTAGATGATTTTACACTTTTTCAAAAATGTATAAATAAAAGAGGTTTTTCAATACAGTAGTTGTAGATGATCTCTCTATTTAATCATTATTTTAACAAAACATCACACATGCACAGTCTTTTATTTTAAAAATAGTTGAAACCAATGCTTTTTAGAGAGCGCCCTCACACACACACTGTCGGTTGGGAAAGAGAAGGGCACAGATAATCAGTTTTTGTATATATACATCGGAGCTAAAATATATATAATACGCGTTAATTATTAACCAGGTGAAATTATAATCATCGCTTGACATTATGAACTTCTTTATTCGCCGGGTATATTATATTGATTGTAGTGTTTCCCTCCCCCGAGGTAGGTTTAGCACTTAATACTAAGAGCATGTTTGAACTGCTGTGAAAAACAAAAACAAATCACAAGCAGACTATTATTGCTCATCAAGCTTCGGAGCCTTTTCAAACTGTTGCGGTCGTTCTATATGACGTTCCATATACACTGTTCCATGACTTCATCTATATCCACGTAGTGTACATGTTTTGGTGTGAATATAACTATCGTACAAAACGTCATTTTAGAACGTTAGTGTAAACACGTGAAACACACAGTTCGTCGATCTCAGCATGATGTGTGAACGAGGTGTTTCACTGGTTACGCATGGTTACATGGTTACGCAATAGAATCGTTCAACTCCGTGTTATGCAATAGAGTACCGAAGTAGTGACGTCACATGCTTTTGTTATGGCATAGTAATGGTTCTAAACAACTTTTCCTTTCATACTGGCCTGTGGCAGTGGGTCGGAGCTGGACGATTGCCTTCTTAGCAACCGCTAAATCACCAATTCATTGCTTGCCTGACATTGTTTAGAACCATTACCCATGGCAATGAATAGCTCTGACGTCACACTTCGGTACTCTATACGTATTGACCAGTGAACAAGCACGGTTACATGTAAATGTGCGTTGTGCAAGATGTTGATTTTAGCTGACCAACACTCCCAGTCACACGCCCCCTCGCCGGTAGCGAATCGTCATCAACAATCTATTTTTAGAATTTCTCAATTTGAACTTCATTTTCGGAAAGAGCATCAAAAATAATGTCTAAATACCAAAAATCAATTTAATATGTCAAGTATTGGCTGAAATATGCCCATCCGAATTAATTTTATTCCAATAGGCAATCAGTGTTATATTGCTCTGGTTCATAAAGTTATGAACCAGAGCAATATAACACTGATTGCCTATTGGAATAACATTCATGTGGATGGGCATATCTCAGTCAATACTTCACATGTTCAATTCATTTTTGGTATTTAGACATTATTTTTGATGCTTTTTCGGAAAATGAAGTTCAAATTGAGAAATTCTAAAAAAAATAGATTTGTATGACGTCATAGCTTCTGTACTCTATACCATGGACCCTACTACGGTCCATGTACGGTCCATGTATACATACATGCGATTACATGCGATTACGTGGACAGTTGAAGCAGAGATTGAGCTCGTGTAACGTTATACTACAGACACCCTTACTGCACCTGGGACCTTTAGTCTTTACACAACTAATATAGCAGTTATATTTTCGTTATATTCTAAATGCAGGACGTGTATAAATCTACATGCATGTTTATATATGTAGAAGTACAATATAATAGCGTTTAGAAGTAGACAGATACTGTAATACATGTATTATGATAATGTGCTCATCCTGAAACTTTGCTGAAGCGTAAAAGCCGCAACTCGTAGGGAGAATACCTGTATACAGGATATCACTGAACGACAGATTTGCGGCATATTTGATTTACAAGTTACGTGGCATTCAAATAATGGTAATCGGATACTTGCTGCACTGAGAATATGCGTTGTACTTGGTCAAAAGGGTATGTACATCAACCATATGTTATCGATTAATAGTATTTACTGCATTTTACATGTATGCTTAATTTAGCGGGGCTTTAGCCTTTACTTAGTTATGGCATGGAAGTAGGAGTTTCGCATATCCTTGGTTATCGTGTACGTACCAAATACAGTAGTTTGCACGATCGAGTGCTTCAGAAAGAAAACTATACGGTAATCATTGTTTTACTGAACATCAACTCCACCCTCGCATCAAGGGAAAAAAATGCTGAATCATGGTTGCTGTTGGGTCAGAAGAACGTTTGGATGAGACATGAAACATTCATCATACGGACATAATTATTTGTTTACATGATGTCTTGTTATATGTCTCATACAAACGATCTTCTGAACTAGGTTGCTTAATAATAAAATAAATTATATGTGTATAGGCGTAGCACTATCAGAAATAAATATTTATGCCGGAACCGTAAAAAATGATAAAATCATAAAGCACTTATACATGTAATGGAATCGTATATTTGTGTGTTGTTATGTAATATATGAGTTGTAACTATGAATTTGTAACTTACTATGAAGGTTATAGTTATAATGTGACAATTATGATGATGATGATGATGATGATGGTGATGATGATGGTGATAATGATGATGACAATGATGATGATTATGATGACGACTATGATGATGATGATGACGACTATGATGATGATGATGATGACGATTATGATGATTATGATGACGACTATGATGATGGTGATGACGATGATAATGATGACGATGATGATGATGAAGGAGATGATGATGATGATGATGATGATGATGATGATGATGATGATGATGATGATGATGATGATGACGATGATGATGATGGTAGTGATGATTTTAATTAGAAAAAGTATAACTATATCGACTACACGGAAGTGATATAGCACTGATCATTGTTATTAATGTTGAAATTTATAAATCAAATCTTGTATACATGATGGTGTAGTTTACATTATTATGGTATAGTTTACTTCCCTCTACACCTATACTCAATAAAAGAATTGCTGAATCTTAAATGGCTGCTGTAGCACTAGCTAAAGTAATGTAACTATTTATGGCACAAGTGGTAACATTGTATATGACTTGTTTCAGTATCGTATCTAGCTTATATTACCGGATGATAGTAATGGTATGACAACAATAATTACAGTTACATGTATATATTAGGGCTATATATAGACCAAAATAAAGAAGGTATATAATGTAAAGAAGGGGGATAATGAGGAATATAAAAGACAATTATGTTGTTGTTTTCTTTTTTCATTTGTGAACACCAAAGTTGTCTGGTCATTCAGCCTATATACTTATATACATGTACATTATCTTCCGGTCTCGCCATATATAAATGTTTTGGGTTGTATTGTATAGTTTAAAAAATAAAGATAACATATATTCGGCGCACAGTGCGTATCATTTCTGCGTTTTTTAATTTCTGTGTTTTTAATTAATAATGCAAATTTATTACTGTTTCCCATTTCTTAAATATTATTCATATTCATTTTCTTCTTCCAACATGCTTTTCTTTTATTTAACTTTATTTTTCCAATTCAATTGTCTAACATAGAATGATGTTTATGTCTATTCTCTTTAAAAATAATTTAATATAACATGATATTCAATCTAATGTTTCTATCATTTTGTTGTATTCCCTGACACAGGTAATATTTGAACTTAATAAACAACGATACAGTCAACACTGCAAATTAAAGGGGAACCCCAAGCCAATCAAAGGAAAATCATGTCGGTGTTTTACGTCCTCCTGGTGGCTTCTCAAGTCCTGGGCTTCGCCGTACTTGTCCTAGCGGGCTACTGGACGGGCAACACACTAGGAGGCTTCGCGTGGGACGGGTCCTCCAAAGAATTCAACCTCCATCCTCTCCTCATGAGCATAGGGCTCATATACTGCTACGGGAACGGTGAGTTAGGAGTATGATGAGGATGAGGATGATGATGATGATGATGATGATGGTGATGGTGATGCCGATGATGATGATGATGATGATGATGATGATGATGATGATGATGATGATGATGATGATGATGATGATGATGATGATGATGATGATGATGATGATGATGATGATGATGATGATGATGATGATGATGATGATGATGATGATGATGATGACGATGATGATAATAATAATAATAGGGGTGGTGGTGACTGGTGATGGTGATGATAATGATGATGAAGTTGCAGTGGTGATGATGGTAACGATCTATGTTAATGATGATGATGATGATGGTGGTGATGATGATGATGATATGAGTAGGACGACGAAGACGATGATGATGCTGATGATGATGTTGTTGATGATGATGATGATGATGATGATGATGATGATGATGGTGATGGGGATGGTGATGGTGATGGTGATGGTGATGGTGATGACGATGACGATGACGATGACGATGACGATGACGATGACGATGATGATGATAATAATAATAGGGGTGGTGGTGATGGTGATGATAATGATGATAAAGTTGTTGGTGATGATGGTGACGATCGATGTTAATGATGATGATGGTGGTGATGATGATGATATGACGACGAAGACGATGATGACGCTGATGATGATGTTGTTAATGATGATGATGATGATGATGATGATGATGATGATGATGATGATGATGATGATGATGATGATGATGATGATGATGATGATGATGATGATGATGATGATGATGATGATGATGATGATGATGATGATGATGATGATGATGATGATGATGATGATGATGATGATGATGATGATGATGATGATACTAGCGTTTTGTTTCTCCCTTCTCGTGTAGGTATCTTGATGTACCGGGTTTTCCGTAACACGACCAAACTCGTGGTCAAGGTCTTGCACATGTTACTACAATCCCTGGCTCTCGTGTTCGCCTGCATCGCTCTCAAGGCAGTGTTTCACAACCACAAAGTGGCGGGAATCCCCGATCTCTATTCCCTCCATAGCTGGGTCGGTCTCTCCGCCTTCATGCTCTTCTGTCTCCAGGTAAATACAATGTCTTCCCATAAATTTAGACCATATCAGTGAACGTGATCATTAATTTAATTATGTATTGATTAATGTATTGAATGGAATCTTGAAAATGGTTTATTAAAAAATAGAAGGTGCATATCAGCTGGACAGCTACATTGAGTACGATTTTTACAGAGATCATATAAAACAAATTCACATCTAATTACAGACGTTTATATGAATATAACTAACACGATCATGTTAAAGAATACTTTGCCTTGATCAATTACCAGGGTGGCATAATGAACCAACAGTTAAAGACAAGTAATTTGATGAGTATTCAATTAATTTCCGTTATTATTGAATAAGTATTATGACCCCTATATTCATATCTGCGTAAGAGGGGGAAGAAGAAAGGGGGGGGGGGCTTATCGGCCTTATATTTTGACGAACTATCAATTCTATTGTCCAAATTTGATATGCCTATATCGGTAAAGGTGAAGAACGAAAAGTATGTATATTGAAACTCCATAATTGATCTTATATCAGGTGTCTACATGCATTTGCGGTAACTATCGTATGTCATGACAATGGTGGTGATGGGGTGGGGGCGGTACGTCCGTGCCTATATCGAGGCGTTTGAAACATTTTTTTCTTCTAATGGGCATAATTATACTTCTACCCGAACGTGCTGAGTTTCTTCGCACCTGAACTTTAGCCTTTACTAATAACATTACTCATTTCATTTTGAATTGAGATTCGTAATAAAATTTGATGAACTTAATAAGAAACAATGTTTTAAGTATCACTAAATCCTATTCCCTTTGCTCATTTGCACGTATATTTTCATTCTGGTCAGTTTACTTAATGTTTGAATTTACTTAATGAAAAAAAGCTTCATCACTTCGGGGTGTCCCTTTTCCCTTTATATAGCTTCTGACTATTACGAGCATTGAAAAGGGTTTCGTGGGAAGTGGCTCGATGGTTGAGCCACCGGTCTAGCAATCCAGAGGTCTCGGGTTCGATTCCCCCGAAGCTCATTTATTATGTTAATTTTGATGCTGTTTGTTTTCTCCGTAGTGGGTAGCGGGATTCCTGTCGTTCCTGTACCCGAAACTTCCTGAGGATGCACGAGCCGCGTACCTGCCTCTCCACCGCTACGTCGGAGTGGCTACCTTCGCTGCCTCGATTGCTGCCGCACTCATCGGCATAAACGAGAAACTCTTCTTTGTGTAGTGAGTACAAACTTGAACAAATATAATAATAATAATAATAATATAATTATAATAATGACAATAATAATAAAAAAATAATGATAATAATCATAATAATGATAATAATAATTCAAATAATTAAAAATTAATACAAATTAATTAAACTTTATTTGAAAGAATAATGACATTGTACTGAGGAGATAACTGTATCCTGTTTTTTAAATATGTATTTACAGCGCGGGGGGAGCCTACGGTTCTCTACCCAGCGGCGCCTATGTGGGCAATTTCCTTGGCTTTGCCATCCTCCTGTTTGGGCTTGTTGTTGGCTATATAGTCACCAACCCAAGCTACCAGCGCGCACCCGAGAACCAGAGCGGGGAAGAAAGTGGCATGGTGAATTACAGGACCATGGGGATATCGATAGATGGCGCCGGCAATGCGAACGAATGATTTCATTGGGCTTCTTCGTCGTCCAGTTTGGGCTTGTTGTTGGCTGTTTAGTCACCAAGTCAAGTTACACGTGAAGATAACTACAGAAGAAGATAACTATGACAATATTATATGGCCACGAAGATATATGATGAAGCCTCAAATGCAAACGAATGATTTACTTGGTTTCTACATCCTCCTGTTTGTGCTTGTTATTGACTATTTAGTCACCAATCCAAGCTACCAGAGCGCACCCAAATACCAGAGCGAAAAATGGTGCCGGGAATGCTAACGAATTAATTATTTGGGCTTCTTCATCGTGCTGTTTGGGCTTGTTGTTGGCTATTTATTCGCCAACCAGCGAAGGGCACCCGAAGATCAGAAGAAGAGAACTTAACTTTCCTGAATTACAGGGCCATGTGTTGGGGTTAGTTGTTGGCTATTTAGTCACCAGCTCGCAACCCCAACAAAGATCCTAAGTTAAACTTAACTCTAAGTTGGACTTAGAAACTATGGAAATCTGTTAGTTAATGCTGCAAATGCAAAAGAATATCTTTGGCTTATTCATCCTCTTTTTTGGACTCGCGTATTATAGGCTATTTATTTTCCACCTTCAGCTAAAACAGCATGTATCAAATTATGATCGGCGATGGATCTTGGAGGGTGATATTTATTTCATTCTCTAAACATGAATTTGCTCCAAATTGATATAAAGCAAATACCTATAAATGTAATATTGTTTTATGTACATGTATATGTACTTTCTGTGTAAAATATTTGTATAGTATCCAATTCTTTACTTAGTATGATTGTCCGTTTTCATAAAAACTTCAAATTTTATATTTACACAAAATACCGCTTTAATACGCAACACTGGATACATCTTGATTTTGTTACCTTTCTTTTGCAATTCTTTAAGGAGTATTTTATTTATGGTTTAAACTAGTCTTATATCTGTATATCTCATTTTGTGCTCTTGATTGGCTAACTTTCATACTTGTAGTACTTATGTAATTATAATAAATCAAATGTATAGTTAATAAAAACGTGCTTTAATAAGAATTTTTTTTAAAATTAGTACATCTTAGTCTTCTTATTCATATTTACACATTCACGCAAACATATCACACATCACACATCATAATTGTTTACCTTTATTTCTATACTGTTATACTTGTACTTTTATCAACAGATTTTGCTTTTAAAACGTGATTTTAAGTCACAATGGCCCGAATTCTCAACTTGTGGCTCAACTTGTGCCTGGCATAAAAAGACAAAGACTACCAGTAGCACTTTGCACCAGCATACTTATTGTCTCGTAACTATGGTCCCCAGAGATATTCTAATCGTTTCCTTTCATTATCATTATCATTATCCTGGATCATCCTGGACATTGTATTGCTGGTGACCTGTTTTACTGTTATACTGGCAAGAATTGAATTTCAAAGAGCCCATTGTCCTGATGCGTATACGCAGCTCTCAAGGGTTTGACTTGATAATGAAAGGTATGATTAGAATATCTTTGGGGACCATAGTTACGAGACAATAAGTATGCTGGTGCAAAGTGTTACCGGTAGTCTTTGTTTTTTAGGCCAGGCACAAGTTGAGCCACAAGTTGAGAATTCGGGCGATTGATTGCAACTCGTGACCAGGGTTAAAGTTCCCTTTAAAGCTTGCAGGTCAAATCAAACATTTGTTTTGTGTATTGTTCACTTTGTGTGCCTGTGTAGTGTTCACCAATATCTATTCTCAATTAGATTAGGGTCCCTTTAAAGGGATCTAGTAACATTGTCCAAAATCCACAAAACTTCATTAGAAATGTAGTGTTTCTCTCGTACCTTGTTGTATTTGTATTACCAATAGAAGCATGGAACAGGTAACGATTGAAGTGTTCAGATTTTAAACTATCCACTGGATAGTCATAACCGTGTACAAAGTCAGTGCAATGAGTTAGTGAATAATCACTTTGCATTTTCTGTCATTTCTCGACCATATAACATTCACTTAACGTGAAATTGTCACACATTACTTTTAATAGTGGACATATCAGATCACAACAATACACACTGTATCAACCATTCATCACTTTTTGCACATGCAAACAAAGTTACTAGATCCCTTTAAATGCAAGCAAGAACAGAAAAGAAAAAGAACAGAAAAGAAAAAGACGTTGCAATTCAATATAGATATATTTTTTTGCATTCTGTGTGTTTCACTTTATTTATACAATTCAGCCACAAATAGTGATGGGGCACTCTGAAGAAAACAATACAACAACAACAAAAACAGTTGAAGGGGGGAAACACAAACACATATAATGTACTTCGGAGAAAAAAAGCAATGATGATGATGATGATGATGACAAAAAGACAAGAGACAATCTTGTTTTTTTTTACAATAAATGCTTCCTGTTTAAAATGAGAAGAAAAAATACACTAACACATGCTCCCTCTCACTTGCACAAAAGCTCACTCACTCACTCACATACATGTATTATTTACGCATCATTCTTACAATGATGAACAGATCAAATAATTAGAGGGGGGTCAGATTGGGGGAGAGGGGGGTAGCAGGGGGGTAGAGACCCAGAATCAAGGTGACATTACAGTATTAAAAAAAAACTCAACATATATACTGTATTTAAAGACTACATCAAGTTCTTCACCCATTCAGAAATGGTCCCCAAAATACTCAAGAAAAAAAAGCCTAGTATGCCAAAATCTAATACAGTAATACCTTGTTATAAAGAGCTCTAATATAAGAAAAACCCTTTTATAACAGGGTAATTTGCTGGTCCCAGCCCTTTTATACCTGATATAACAAGGTAATTTTCATGGTCCCAAGGATCTCATTATAAAGAGGTTCCACTGTAGTGTTGAATGGCTTGACAGTGAAATGTTCTCCATGTGCCCAGTGTTAACTGCATAATATGCAGCCACAAAGAAGAGAATGTCCATTAATCTGGTCAGAGAATGACTGTTACAGTGGAACCTTTCTGATAATGAGCTCCATTATAACGAGGTACCTGATAAAGCGAGGTCATTTCACAGGTCCAGGTTCTATGTGTTTGATTGTCTTTAAGCCCTGATACATATCTGATATCTGATATAACCAGGTAACTTCAATGGACCCAAGGGGCTCGTTATAATGAGGTTTCACTGTACATAGCAAAACCAAATCATCTCTATCACGATAAGACTGCCAAAGTATCACTACTGATAGTTAGGGTCTGCCTACCCCCCCCCCCCCCTCCTCCTCCACCCCTACCCCTACCGCACCCCCTCTTTCTGGTGTTGAATCAAACACTGTTATGTATGCTTCACAAATGCAGAACAAGAACAACAAGAAGCTGCCAACCATAGAAATCTAAAGATAAAAACTCTACTTTTCGACAAGATTTCACCACCATCACATAAATTTATCACATGATAAAAAAAGAAACATCCTTTTTTGTTTTATATATATATTATGTATATATATATATAATTCAAGGCCATCCCAATCATTCATAAATCTCATAATTTCTCTATTATCTGACTTTTTTTCTGATATCTCTCTCTAGTCAATAAAAATTCAATTTTTCTCATCACAAAAATGCTGTCAAAATCTAAACTTGATTCAAGCGAATATGGACAAACTCACAAGCTGCTAAAGTTCAACAGCTGAAATATTTTATACTTTAGTTAGGTTTTTTTCCCTCAAAATCCAGTACTATCACATCGACCAATCAATTCCATTATATATATTTTTTTCATTTTTTTCTTCAAAAGTAATAGAAATTCTTTTATCATACTGAAATAATTACTTTTTTATGCTTCTGTACAAATATACATATATTCCAAATATGCTCACACATATTCATTACATCTAAATACTAATGCTCAAACAAACACATAAGTTCATAAAAAGCGTATCTCTTACAAATAGTTGAGTTAAAAAAATCTTCACATAAGAAAGCTTTTAAAGGGGATAAGGCTTTTTTAAAATACAAACTCTTGCTTTAAAAACATATAACGTCATCTTGGCAAATATATATCATTAGTTGCCATTTACAGACAAAATTATGCAACATCAAAAAGGTCATCATGGAATTGTTTACATCTTATGTCTAACCTTGGGGTGGTTATCATACAAAAAAAAACTCTAGTCAAATTGCATAATTATCTTCAGTCTATAGGGATGTAATCAATTTCTTTAAAAAGCGGCTCCCTGCATAAGAAATTACAAAAGTATCATTTTTAAACTTTGGTAACAGCACAAATTAACACAAACATGATTTCTCTATTTCATTATGTATGTGTGTGTGCGTGTGTGGGGGGAGAGAGTTTGTTTGTGTGTCGGTATGTGCACGCCTGTATGTTTAATAATCAGGGGTTATCTTATTTATTTGCGGGTCCTTGCTACTTATTTAACAAAATTGAAGATTTTCCAAAAACCAGCAGCAAAAATGTGAGTAGAATTATCATCGTATAATACACATTAAAAAGGTTGTGTATTACATAAAGACTTATCATGTTTATAAATTAAAGAAAGAAAAACAAACTTAAAAAACACAGAACATTTTCCAATGGAGAGAGCTACACAGTATGGCATCATATTATGATATCAGCATCATAAATTATTACAGGAAAACAACATACATTTCACAATGTCTTTATAAAAAATGTACATGCAACATATGTTTTAAAAAACCATGAAACATCATATGTCTGTGTGTTTTAATAGGCAGCAACACACTTTATACTGACAGTAGATTCTGTAGATTTTTGAAAAATGGAACATTGCTTGATAAGCATTAGAAAATAACAACAAAAAACGATTCAAAGTGACAAATAGTGCATCGACGAGACACGTTCACATAGTAATACACAACTTGTTGGCTTATCTCACAAACGTTTTGTTAACTACTACAATTAACTGAACTATGATTCACCTCTTTCAACATGCAGATGACAAAGAACACTTTAAGACCTGAAATCTTACCAGATCATTAAATCTGTGAGCCTAGATTGAAACGAGTCCATAATTATCTCAATTATGCAATTATAATCCAGGGTTACATATAAATTTGAACCTACTAGTGAAATGCTACTAGTGGTGTATCACTTACCTTGTACAAATGCAATATCTAGTATAAAGACGACCACATCAACAACTAAAATGTGTTTTTCGCAGTCAGACATGTGAACAAGTACACGTTCCTTTGTACAAGAAGCCATCCATAAAAGCAAAAAAGTGTATCGTGAATTCAATATAAAATAAGTTGTCGTACGAATAATATCAATAATAATAATGATAATGACAAATTTTACACCAATTGACAGATGTTATGTAATGCACCCATGACAAAGCAACAATGTTACATCCTTTCATCGTGAATACAAATTAGTGAGAGCCTTTTCTGCAGCTTAATGTAATTCAAATATAATCCAGACAGAGTCCATCAAATGTTACATGTACTTGTACTTTTTTGTGTGCACACATTCCTCAAACATAGACTTGACATTGTGACTAATAAATGTACAAAGAGGTACAAACATTTCTTGCTTTCGTGTCATTGCGAATGTACGTAAGGAACCACATACGTGTGTACATTTAAGACCAAACGCATACATGTACACATGTAAATTGGACGTACAGTTAAACAACATACACTGTAGTACTTATTCACAAACCTCTATTTAAAAAAACAAATACAAAATATAAAAATATCCATAACTAATATTTTTCTCTTGTTTTACATAATTTAGACTAGAAAAAAAAACACAACTATTCTGATTTTCATGTGTTTCTTGATTGACAACAAGCACATAAGAATTTTTGTTTGCAGTTTTGCTAACTCTTTGTATACACTCTTGCTATCAAGACACTCTAAGTGCTGTGAAGAAATGACACGATTTTCCGAAAAACTTCATCATCACGACTCGAGCGAGTCGGACACATGCATTCACGTTTCGTGACGTCATCATGTAACAATCAAGTGCAGAAATGAAATATAAAAAAGAAATAATTGTTTGCAACAAATGTTTTCAAATAAAACAAATGACAATGATGGAGCTAAAAATTTTAAGATGATCTTGGATATAAATATATTCTAGGTTTTTTATATCATCTGTTACCTTGGTGATTCTACATAAACTATGATAGCCAACAGCCATTGAGAGTTACTATTTTGTTTTGAGGCAAAAACAATTTAAATCTTTTTAGATATAGAGATGAGGGGGGGGGGGGGGGGGGGAGTGGGGTAATTTAATTATAATGATGTGAATGGATAAGGACCTACTCTGAGTATGGGGAGGGGTGGAGGGGTAAGATTAGTATCCCAGAAGTACAGGGGATGTTTCACTAAACACTTCAATCGATTTTAGCATCTTTTTAATCACTAACAATTAAACCTAAAATCGATTTCAGCGTTGAGTGAAACACTCGTACAGGTGTCTTAGCCTTTCAAAGCAAATATATAATTTTTAAAATGAGAAAGGGTGATGCTTTTCAACCTTTTTATGACAGTAACTGCTGTTATATTACATCAGTGATTTATACACTTGAAAACTGTTTTTGATTTAGAACCATTGCCAGAAATCCAGTGCTGGCCTAAAAGAAAGTTTTGCTCTATTAAAAGGTAAACTCTAAAATTTATATCACTATCACACAATTTTTCTCCCAAATTAAGGGCCTAAGCTGCAGTATACTAGCAGTCCTTGATGACACCCACATGCTGCCATCATCAATATATAATACTGTCATTCTCAGGTGCATACTTGTTTCTCTTGTAAGTAACGCTGCTTTTTAAATTAATAATGTTGTCATTGCATATATGCTTCAGTCCTATTACCTTAACATTCCAGGTTATAAAATGACCCTAAACTTTATAAATAAATATAAATATGGTAGGAAAGAAAGAGACGCATGGACAAAATGGAATTTAACTGGTTAAGCAATTAACCAAACAAACTGTACTAAGTTCAAACTTTGCACCTTTCTTGACTGTCAGCAGATTTGTTGCCGCAGCAGAAAAATGAACACATCGCTCTATCAAAATGAATGGCAGTTGGCGACTAATACTAATAATAATGGCCACTCATATCTGTCACAATGTGACACTCCTGGCGCTATTATTACCCATGGTCATCGGGTACAGTTCAAACCCACACAATGATATTGCATACTTTCTCAACTCCCCAGGGAGCATACTAGCCACTGGCGCTATCATTACCCAAGGTCATCGGGTACAGTTCAAACCCACACAATGATATTGCATACTTTCTCAACTCCCCAGGGAGCATACTAGCCACATGCTGCCAATGGCGCAAGGCTATTTAACACCCGACCATGGTACTCATTTACGCACCTGGGTAGAGAGCAGACTCCACATTATGAACGGTCTAAAAGGTATACTACTACTTTGATTCTTGTGTAAGAGGAAAGAGCCCCAGCTACCACGTTTAGCACAGAGAAGAAGAACATTTGTAAGAGCATCGCCACTAAACCAAACAAATGAAGTACAACCATTGATGAATCACATTTTTACATATTCGCCAAAATTCTGCAATGCCTGCATTAACAGCTTTTCACACCTACAGTTTCACTAAATATTAAATGTCTTTAATATGTATACTTTAAAAAAAAACATGAATGCATTTTATATTCAATACAAATTTGAGTGTATACAATACATAAATACCACATTCCTGGTCGTACAAAGCTGTGCCTTCTTTGTTTCATAATTCAATTAAATCTTCAAATACCATTAATACTTGTTCAGAATTGACCAAACAAAAGTTGACACCTTTATTTTGGAGATTCTAATTCTAAAAAGTTTGAGAGAAAAAAATCCTGTAAAATCTTGCAAAAAACAATTTGGTGTCCATCAATCAATCTTCCAGCAACAAACGGACAGACAAAATTAAACTTGAGAGTTCAAAGTTCAGGTGAGCTCAAACTTTTCTTGGATGTTATGTTCTGTCCTTATTTTGCCAGCAGAAACAATCCATTCTAGCAGCAGAGAGAGGAGAATTCATTTTCATCACACTATCTTTGAAAGATCAACGAATGGCATGTATTCTTTCTTTTTTAAGCTTTTAGCTCATGGATTTCACTGCTCAAGTACAAATTAACAAAGAATTGGGTATTTAAGCTCAAATAACTCTCTTGAAACCCCACCCGCCCGCCACATGTGAAAAGTAAACAACGTCTTTTGAACTTTTTCCTCGCTTTGTTGGCCCACTGACCCTTCTCCTTGCATGCTCTCTGTGCCAATTAGCACAATATACATATACAAACTATAATGCAGCAAGCGGCCTACAACACAATATATACGGTGGCACAACAGGGGTTCTCAGATGAAGTATAGATGAATCTTCATTGTCTCGTTGCTCTGAGCCGTCCACCCAAGGCTTTCCCCACAAGGCGCCAGAGCAAATTCAATGGCCACCAGCTGACAACAACTTTCCCCTCCACGTATATACCATCGAGAGCACATAGTGGTACAGAAGTGTGGCATGGCTTTGATTGTAACAAGCTCGAGTTACGTAAAATCAAACATAACCATAATGCACAGAAGTAAATGGCTTTTATCGATGCTTGGTAGTAAAGAGTCAAAGCAACAACCCGAACATAACCATTATGCACAAAGTAAATGGCCTTACTGATGCTTGGTAGTTTAAAGGTAGCTCGGATTTGTAGATCAAATGCGCAGTGCTATCTTGCAGACGCCTTGCACACAATGAGTAATGCACACTGGCTCAGTCCCAGTAATATGCAGTGCAATCAAACCAGCCTAGTTCAAAATGGCGACCCGCGGTGTAGCATCCCACGCATGACAATCTTTAATGGTCAAAGCCAAAACCAAAACATAACCATAATGCACTAAGTAAATGACCTTGGTAGTTAAAGGGTCAAGCTCCACTTTGAACGGTTGAAGGGGATTCAGACTTGATCTCCAGATGTGAAGCGATTTCCCCCTTTTTTATGACGGAGCACTCTCATCTACCTCTGCCTCTTCGACTGCTTCCATCGCACTCTCCTCAATGATGTTTTCAGTGCTGCGAAAAAAAGGGTAAAGAAAAAATGTTGTGGTTATAAAATAGTATAATGAAAATATAACATATTTGTATAGAGCCTAATGCAGAACAGCTTCTAAGTGCTTTTTATTACCCCTGTTTATTTGGTACAGTACAGACTCGCACATTTATCTTGTATACAACTCCCCAGGGAGCATACTAGCCGTATGCATCCATATGATACTGCTTTCACGTAACTTCCTTTAACATTGTTTACCTTGAAACTTCCTGTTGTACTGATAAGGATGCCATTTCATTGACAGGAACTTCTGACTCGCTGCCTTCCCTCTTTAGGACCTCACGCAACGAGAGTCTTATGTTCTCGGTTTGGCCACGTACCGATGTCCAATACTCAGCTGTAGGGAGGAATAAACGAGAGTATCTCTTGGTCAGTTTTTTTATTGTGTCAATTATTGAACAATAACAATAACAGCAATAGCAACAACATCAAAACCAACATCATCATAATCCTCATGAACATCACCACTATCACTGCCATCATCATCATCATCATCATCATCATCATCATCATCATCATCATCATCATCATCATCATCATCATCATCATCATCATCATCATCATCATCATCATCATCATCATCGTCATCGTCGTCATCGTCATCATCGTCATCATCGTCATCATCGTCATCATCATCATCATCATCATCATCATCATCACTACCACCATTAACACTACTACCTCCACCACCACAACCACCAAAATAATAATTTAACAAAATTACTTACATTGGATCTTGATTGTGCTCTGCAGACACTCAACAGCATTGGCATTGGGTACACTTGTGATCGATTCCTCCGAGAGGGGCGCAGGTTCGTCCCCGAGCAGGGTTTGGGAGCACACCTCCGAGGAGTCGCAGATGGACGTTAGGTCGTAACCTCCCTCCAGGGCCAGCACGATGCGTCCATTGGCCAGCCCCATCAGCTTCCGCGTCATGTAGGAGAAACCTACAAAATGAGAATGAAAACAATTAATAAGATTGAATGTTCGTCGTTGTTTGAAAGTACCTGTTTCCATGGTGAGATAGATAGACAGTAAGTTTGCGGTAGCAACATGTAGTACCACAGGACTACAAGCTCAAAAAAAAAGAAGAATAAACAACAGTTCTTTCCAGGACTACCACATTTTTAGGATTAACCAAGAAAGGATTATACAGTCCTCTTCACATCTTCCAAATCCCTCATCTTACATGGTGTTACAGCGAATATTTTGTAAGAGTGCATCTTGCCTTTACAATATTAACGGTTTTTATCAACTTTCAGTTTCCATGGCTCTTCCTAAAGCATTTTTTCAACACATCAAATACGACTCCCAACATAGACTTGTGAAGACTTATACTGTAGGAGTCATAACCTTGAAAATGTTATATAATTTGTCAAATTCAAACTAACAAAACCCTCTCAAAATAAGTGCCAAAGATTTGTAACACGGCTGAAGCAATTTTAAATAAGAGAAATAATGGGCTGCTTCAAAGATCACTGCGACTTGTAGTGTAGTGTATGGTCACAATTAATAATAAATGATTACAAATGATCTATTTAATCACTTACATGCTGGAGTTACTTTATAGCCACCAAGAGGGTTGGGGTGACCGTTTGCTGCATCAAAGCCACACGATACTAACACAACGTCTGGTGAAAATTCTTGGGCGATTGGCATCACAATAGACCTAAAGAGAACATTTGAAATCAGAGATGAAGGCAATGCATCAATCGAGTCAAAGTAATGTTTCTTTTCATTTTTTTGTTTGTTTAAGATTACATTCCTTTCCGGCAACAAATGCTAGTGGAAACCCACAAAGGACATCTGAAGAATTGTAATACATGTATATATCTTAATTTACAAATATGGCTTTCCTTTCTTTCTTTCTTCAATAGATTTCTTCAATTATTCACCCCCAAAAGTTCTGCTAAAAAATCCACACAGTAGATCTAAAGAACATGCACTTTCCAAGTCAGGTAAGGTAGAGAAAATGTATGACATGTAGTTGTGACCACGTTACGAGCAATAAATGTAATCAATTGATTCTCACCTGAATGCGGCCAGGTATTCCGCGTCCCCCATGGGTGGGTTCAGTCCTCCGTGGAAGGCAATGTTGACATTACAGCCCAGACCAGGTCCACAGCCACACTGCAAAATGAGAGGTAAATTCCACATTTACAGAGTTTATCGTTTGTGACCTTACATCACAAAATGACCAATAACTTGGGGAAAATGATTGTGCTGATTTTCACATGATATAAAGTAGAAGTCATTACCTTTAAAATAGAACATAATTTGTCATATTTGGACTGAGCAAACCCTCACAACATAAGCCCAAAAGATTTGGAACATGGCTGAAGCAATTTTAAAATAGGGGAGAAAACGGGCCGTTTAAAATATTGGCACCTATTCAAACGCTGTAATCTGATCATTTTTATTTGATGAAAAGTAATATTTCAACATGATTTCTGATGCTCAAAAATATGCAGAATGTACATGTAGATACCCTCTTCCAGAGAAACCACTACCGCGACATAACGGTAATTTTGTGTAAGGTCACATTTGGCCTGAATTCTCATTGAAGGGTTACATTTAACTACCGCGACATAACGGTAATTTTGTGTAAGGTCACATTTGGCCTGAATTCTCATTGAAGGGTTACATTTAACCCTAGGTAATTACGGCATAAAAGTTACTGCATTCATTCCAAAATTTGCAATATAGATGGGACAATACATCTGCAGCAACTCTGTAGAGAGGGAACTTACCTCATCTGGGGCCCCCGTGCCGGGGAAGAAGTTGCCGTTGTCGTGACGATGCATTGAGATGAAGAGTACATGGGGGTCTTCATAAAAGAGCTTCTGTGTTGAGTTTCCATGATGAACATCCTATTCAATCATAGAGGTAAAGAAATGAGCCCATCAACGGTAATATAATCAACTTGGTGTTTATTTTTCGATTAGAAGTGAATCTCTGTAGTCAATCAAGAGTTCCTTTTATTCTTTACTTTGAGTTCATGCAGCATTTAATAACTTTAATTTAATGAATGAATAAGTTATTTACTGCATTAGAAACTGACATATACAGGTCAATTTGGCACATTCTGTTTGAGACCCACCTTTAAACAAAGGGGAGTTACTTGGCCATGAAGCAAGCAATCGTTACAAAAGTGGTGTCATTTAATACAGGAGGAAATTAGCTAATCCACTGATAAATAAAAGGATACAAACATGTCTTTAAAAAATGCGAAATAGGTGGCTCAAAAAACTGTCCAAACTTTTCTTTGAGGAGTTTATATAAACCTGACACCTGCCCAAAGGATGTGTAATAAATAGTGAAAGTGTGAGGGATCACACAAAGTGATGCAGCATTATTTTATAAAGTAAATTCAAGGATAGAGAAAAATGACCATAAAATATATATTATAACTGATTTTTAATATAGAATATTTACCCAATCGACGATGAGAATCTTGTTCAGTTTTAGCTTGAGTCTCAGCTGCTTGGCTGCGATGGCGACCGAGTTGAAAAAGCAGAAGCCCATGGCCTGCGACACCTCGGCGTGGTGACCCGGCGGCCGCACGATGGCAAAACCGTTCTTCAGTTCGCCCGTCGCAACTTTGAATGCTAGTTCCACGACTGCGCCTGCCGCCTGATAATATAACAAGATGCATGGCTCACAAGTTATAAACTGTAAATATACAGAGCTTGTCAATTACTTGAAAATAAATTCTTTCTTTTTGATACAAACTTTAGATGCCAGCACTGTGAAATCAAAGTTCATTTCATATCTTTTCACAAAATGTATGTATTTGCTGCAATATGTTATAAATGATTATTATTCAATCTTCTGTCATTTTGATCTTTTGGTCTTATGGTAGCAAACATATTCTTTTATTCTCAAAAATCTTCATAATTAGGGAGACATTTCAAAGATGAAAACCTATTTCATTGTTATGTTACCATCAGCCAAACACTATTAAAGGTACAAGAAATATGTGACAGCCCCAAGTTGGTTTTGGTTGAATTTAACAATATTAATGGATCACTTAACCCCTTGACTACTGGAACCGAGTGGGTCGTGTACAAAGTCTATGTAGATTTCAGAAACTTGTAGGGAACGGGTTAATAAATGAAATACGTACCATTTTGACTGCACCCGGTGACTGGATATCATTCCACACAGTGTCTGTGTCAACGCCTATCCCTCCGCAACTCAACCATGTGAAGTTCAGCTTGGGAATGGAAGCTGCAAGATTGAAACGGAAAGTTTATCATGCAGAGAATTGACAGAGTACACAGAAGCTACAGTTACATAAACAATGATGCGCACGCGAGCCTCGAAAGATGCAACTTGTGCTACATAATTAGCCACAATTATTATTATTATCATTACTATTATAAGTTAGTAACTGACACATATTAGGAATCTTTGTTCCCTTCATTGATGAAGTTTGTATCTTAAAAGTGAATTACATTTGCCATATTCACAAGAACATATTAAAGGAGAAGAAATGATGGACTGTAGTTTTCAACCGAGCATTGACAAAATTAGAAAAATCTTTTCTTCCATGTCATGCTTTATCTATAATATATCATGTTTGATCAGGAAAGAATGACCTTTTTGAATAGTAAAAAGTTTACTCATGAAACACAATTTTCTTGCCAGTAAATTTTTCTTTTGGGCAACCAGAAAGGAAATTATTTCACTGGCCCGACCGGCCACTGACAAAAAAGGTAAGTGTGGAGCCCTGCTTTAGTGTTTAGATTCTTACCCAGCTTGCTGCGATTGTCTAACTTCGCTCGATGGCTTTGACTCGTCCCGAAGAACAATGCGTAACCCTCACTACATGACAAACAAATTGAGAAGAAAAAGACGGATTCAAATACCTTTCCAGATAAAAGGCAGCATTTAATATCAATTAGATTCAATTAGATAGAAACGGGTGCAAAATGTCATTCTATATGGTATTCTGATATATTAAAGTCATTATAATGAATATTTTGCATGCACATGTTCATCAACTGCTGTACAGCACTACTAACAGTACAGAAGTCCAGAGCTATTATGATGTTGATAAAAACTGACTGAACCTTCATCACTCTTACCAAATGATAAGAGAACCCATTTCATTCTACTTTTGTTCATCAATATCCCCTACTGACTCACCTATGGCAAGATTGAAGTTCATCTAACGTCGCTTTCCGCGTCCGTATTCTCTGCGGAAAACAAATGAAATACAAATCATACTTAAATGCATCTAGAGACATTTTTAGAAAGAGATTTAAATTGAAATGGTAGTTATCTTCATAATCTTCATCCCCATCATCATAATTATCGTTACAACCATCTCTAACCATCATCAGCACTATTTGTGCACCACACCATCATAAGTATACTAAAAATCATAACCACTTTCATCATCATCATTATCATCGTCATCATCGCCATCGCACCGCCATCACCATCACTACCATGTCACAATTTTAATAATTAAAATATTGATATAAAGGAAAAAGAGCAAAGAAAATGGGATTTCTCCGGAATTCGAACCTGAGACCTCCGGATTCCTCGACATATATTTCTGGTCAGTTTCTCTCTATATGTTTGATTTACTTAAATTATTAGTATAACCCGTACAATAATTGTCGTTGTTTTTTTTACCTCGCATCTATTGACGATGCCCCTCTCATGTAGCCGGGCCCATATGCTCTGGAGGCGGCCGGGATGTTCCGGGTGGTTCTGGTTGTTTCCACACAGGCACTGGTGCTTCAGCATTAACGTGTCGTACGCAAGGCCTGATTAAATATACACAGTAAAGAAACAAATGTAACTATTAATAGCAGGCAAGAGTAATTCAAACCAATTTAGGAATGGTACCAAACATACATGTACATGTACGCCCGGGCTGGGGTCTATTGAAAATGCATGATATACGAAAACATTGTTCAGTCCTAAACGGGTAAAGACAAAATTAAAATAGTAACTTTTGATTAAAAAATAGATCAATAGACGAGGAATATAATGATACACGTGAAATTACTCCCCGATGTGTACTACGCAACAACAAAATGGAAGAGAATTTGGAACTAGGGCACACAAAATTCACTAATTTGCCATTTGAATTCTGCCAATATTTGTATGGCTACCACAAGCATTCCAGTACTATTGATCATGATGAGAACATCAGTACAAGTCATTAACATTACAAGGATTTATACCAACTTCATTGTTGTAATAATGACATCACAAATTTGCTGTACATTTCAACATTACAAATGTTATTAAAGAAACCACCAACTTGGGTTGGATGACATGCAGAAAATAAGACAATGGGTTTCTTAGTTACTTTCTTTTACTGAAATTAAAATATATAAATCACATAATAATTGTATCAAAATGTATTTGACATGCAGCATGGAGGCAGCAAACTGTGGTAAAAGAAAAATGCACAGGCAAAAACTCAAAAGAAAAATCATTAAAAAGTGAGATGATTTAGAAAAAATAAGACATTCCATTATCTGTTTTCAAAGGGAATTAATTAATTACAATGAAATCATATTTTCAATATAGGAAGAATAACCAAGCAACAACAACAACAAGCAATAATAATGAAGGAAGACTATTCCAGACTGTCCTTTGATCCAAATATTAATTCATGCAAAATGAAACAAAAAACAATGTTACTTTAAACGTCAAATCATTGATCCATGAAATCATATAAAATGTTCAAAGGCAATTGTACAAAAACAGAATTGTACAAAAAGGGAAAGTAATATAGGTTTTCCCGTCCATTTTAACGCTTTTGTCATTCAATTTTGTAAATTTGTACTTCAATTTCGTCCAGAGAAGCCAAGAATGTGCCAATGCCAACTTCAAGTTTGTCTATTGTAGACCAAATTCACAGAAAGTCCATTCAATTTAGTCATTTGTCACACATTATCGTCCAGTTCAATTTTCAAATTCGTCAGTCACAGAGGTGTTTGAATTTGAATCGTAATCAACGAAAATGCTTGACGAACGACTCAATTGAATGGACTTTTTGTGAAATTGATCGACAACAGACAAAATTGAAGTTGGCATTGGCACATTCGCGGCTTCTTGGGACGAAATTGAAGTGCAAATTTATCAAATTTGTTAAAATTTGACAAAAGTGTTAAAAATGGACGGAAAAAAACCTATACTATTTATCAACATTATAAAGTATTGTCAAAGACAGCACTATTTGGGCAATAATACAAACTGTTAGGAAAGCTATATGTACATTAATCAAAATATCATTGATACATTTAGTTGAAGAACAGGTTGAAAATGAGCAGGTCTCATGCAAATAGCCTGCTGAGGAAGAAAAAATATTTTGATGGACAAATTGTCTTTAGCTTCATTCATGCATGAGTCCCACAAAATAAATCATACATTTACATCTTGGTTAAATTGTTAAATTGCCACAACATTTTTCAAGACAAAAGATGATGAACAACTAGTCGTTAGCTTGGTTCACAGAATGGTCAAACAAAAGATTATTGTCAGAAGAAATAAAATGATAAATTACAGTATCGCATTTCAAGACACAAGCAGGGCAGCATGCGTTGATCCTTTAATACAGTTTATTGAACATGCACACTCCTGTATAAAGTAAGGAGGCACAAGCAAATGGGGGCATATGGGATCCTTCTTTCACCTCTTCCTCCATTCTTTTTTCATTTCCTTTATTCAATAATTGATTTATTAACCCGTTCAGAACTGATTGATTTTGCTATACCATGCATTCTCCAAAGACCCTGCCAGAGTATTTTCTGGACCAGTCCTGAAAGGGTTAATTAATCATAATAAGGGGGGAGGGGGTTGCTAGGCACAGGCAGGTACATTTACATGTACAACCTCCAATAAGCAAACATATATCGTTTATAAACCTATTTCTCTCTCTTTATACGATCAATCGCATGAAAGTGGATGTTAAGCAAGGGATGCATGCATGCATGCAAATACAACGAGCAAGCTGACTGTTGTTGTTTCAGGGGGGAATATATACCGGTAGTAAACCTGTGCTTTTTTCTGTTTTGCTCGCGATGGTTGAGCGCCAGAGAGGGTATACTGGAGGCGGCGGGAGAACTGCGAACTCGTATCAATGGACGGTGGCTGCGTATTAACCCTGATTGGGGTGTTAAATAAAGATTTGTTCATATAGAGGGCGCTTCAGAATAAATATCTTTGAAAAAGTAAGAAAGGAGCAACTGTTAAGATTCTTTTGAAAAGGTGTAAAACTGTGAACTCGTATCAATGGACGGTGGCTGCTAAATAAAGATTTGTTCATATAAAGGGCGCTTTAGAATAAATATTTTTTAAATAGTAAGAAAGGAGCAGCTGTTAAGATAATTTTGAAAAGGAGTAAAACTGTGAACTCGTATCAATGGACGGTGGCTGCTAAATAAAGATTTGTTCATATAGAGGGCGCTTTAGAATAAATATATTTTAAATTGTACGACGGGAGCGCCTGTTAATGGGAAAACTGTTGGAGAAGTTAAATAAAGACCATTTGCAAAATGAGAAAAACTGTGAATTTGTATAACTAGACAATGGCTACATCAAAATCCTGATATAAGGCATATTAAAGGATTTGTTTATGGCAGAGGATTCGTCGTTTATCAATCCTAGTAGTTTAATAAAGGGGAATATCTTTGATTAGAGAGCTATTTTAAAGAGTCTTGGGGAAGCAATTGTTAGAGAGGTACATGACATGGGCCTCGTTGTAGAAAGAGATATAATCAATTGTAAGTTACAATTAATTGTAAGTCGGATCATGTGTTCTAAATGAGCGTATCTGATTGGTTGAAACGCGCAAAGTTTCTGACTTACAATTAATTGTAACTTACAATCGATTGTATCTCATTCTGCAACGGGACCGTGATCATCTATTTTTCAAGGTTGAAGTGGGAGAGAATATGTCTGAAACAGAGAGAGCATACATACAAGAGAGTAGAAATACATGTAAGATGTTCTTTTTACAAATACATGTACATTATATGATACAAGCAAGAACGATGGTTATGCTTCACAATGAACAGTTAAATACACCGTCAAAGCAAAACATATTACATACTTCCTTCCAAATACAGAAACTCAATCAAATGCATACATGTATATAAAGAAACTTCCACATCAAAGAAAGAACTGAAATGTCAGAAAAACATGTAAGTCACAGAAATGCCCATGGATGCTTTTATACCATGGATGGTGTACAGCCCCTTTGTCCCATGCAAATAAACGATACGCAACTTCCAAATAGACAGGTTAGATAGTCTGATGTAAATGAGACGAAAACTTGACAACTTGAAATTACATACATGTATATCAATGAAACATAACAAGCCCACAATAAGGGATAGCTGTATTTTCACAAAATAGTTGCAAGCTACACAAATAAAGCATACATGTAGCTGAATCTTCGTCCAACATAATTAGTTCAAATTGATGCATTTTCAACATATTTGGGGGAAATTGCATATTTCCAATAGCTTAGAAACGTAAAAGTATGATGAAGTAAAAAAACAAATCCAACAACTAACAAACGAAGCAATAAATGTTTCAATAAATACATAGTAGCAATCAAGAGGCAAGAAAACATAACACAATTTGAATCAAACAGAAATGTCAATGAATAAAAAGGTTACACAACACTGAAAATCATCCTCACTGCAGAAAGAAATTATCAATTTAGTAAGCACTTGGAAGAACATATTTCAATAAGGAAATAATTCTTACCTGTTTTTGACATTGTTGATGATCTCATCACGTCTAAATGATCCTGCAATGAAAAACAATAAATATTATTCAACAGAAAGGTGAACAACAAGGTAAAAGAGAAAAGTGGAAGCTCGCAAGTCATTTTTGTTGCATTTGACAAGAGTTAATGGATTGATCACGAAGAGGAAAATTTGTACACCAATTAGTGTGACTTCATCTTTATCTAATTTCAATTCATTTGATCTCACTTTGAATCACTGTCATAACCAATCATGTTAATGTGCCAGACGGTATAATGATTGAAGTCTCATATTTCGCTTTTGGGGAAAATCTTACGAAGCTCATGGATTGCTTTTAACCCATTCCCTCCCAAGATTCTTAAATCTCCATTGACTTTGTACACAGCCCACCCGGTTCCCGTAGTGAAGGTGTCAACTATTTTTTATTTCTTACATCTCGTACTCGTGCGAGCTCCGCCTCCTCTCTCCTCCTCCTCCTCTTCCGTGATGTTACGAAGGAAGTGGAACGCTTTTAACCCATTCCATCCAAAGATTCTTAAATCTCCATTGACTTTGTACACAGCCCACCCGGTTCGTATAGTAAAGGGGTCAACTATTTTTGATTCCTTACATCTCGTACTCGTGCGAGCTCCGCCTCCGCCTCCGCCTCCTCCTCCTCCTCTTCCGTGATGTCGATGGGTTCCTGTTTGATCTGGATGGCATTCTTCAGCGCCTCCTTGGCCTTGGACGGGGGTGGGGAGGGCATCGGGGGCATTGGGGGCATCGGGGGCAACGCCTCCGACTCCGTCTCCTCCTGCTCCCTCTCCTCCTGGACTCTCTCCTCTCTCCTCTCTTCAAGGAGCTAAAATAAACATACAGCAAAGAATAAGTAAAGAATAAGAGAGTCCTCTTGGACTCTCTCCTCTCTTGAAAGCTATATTCTTGTACTTTAGTAATAACGATTCATACTGAAATCAACTCCACCTACTGTAATAGCGCTTTTGGGGAAATGTGAAATCAGAACCTTCCTACTTCAACACTTTGTTTTCTTTCTATTTTTATTTTTTTCAATCTTTTTATTTATTTTCCTCTTCACGCGGACCCTTGTCCTGGTTTGAGGGAAACCTGTGCCAACTTTGAATTCTGATTTATTTAATTTTCTATTTTGTAATATTTATTTTTTGTTTTTCTTCAAAAGTTGCTTCAAGAGTGTTGTTCATACATACCTTTTGGTGAGCCAGGTTGTTAAGGAGTGTGTGTTGGTGCTGCTGCTGTAGAAGTTGGTTGTGGTGGTGGTGTGAGAGGAGCATTGAGTGGGGGCGCTGCGAAGTGGGGGCTTGTTGGTTGTTTGGGAGGGGTGCCGAGTGCGTTCTCACCAGCGGTCTGTGTGTCAAGGGTCTGTGTGAAGAGAAGAAAAACAGGAAAAAATAATAACAATCCTCTCAGTGGCATATTGGTCTTGGGAGTCCTATAAATAATAAAAATACACACACAACTATTAAACTAAAAGCAAACTCATACAAAATTCCTGGTTTGAGGGAACCTGTGACAGCTCTGAATTACATTTATTAATTAATTTATTTATTTATTTATTTTCCTTATTTTTCATTTATTTATTTTATTTTATTTTTTAAAATTTATTTATTTATTTATTTATTTATTTATTTTTTTTTTTTGGGGGGGGGGAAACAACCCCCCCACCCCCCCCCCCCCCCCCAAAAAAAATTTAAATTAACTAATTAATTAATAAATGTAAACCAGGAATTTGTTTAATAGTGTGTGAGTGTTTTTATTATTTATAGGACTCCCAAGACCAATATACCACTGAGAGGATTGTTGTTGGGGGGGGGGGGGGGGGGGCAAAACACCCCCCCCCCCCCTCCCAAATACACACTCATGACTTTCTTGGTCATGTAACAAGCACGAAACTAGCACACTGGATATTAAAGCGATCTGTCTTTTTAACTGCTCTTCAATGAATAGTGGTTCATCATTTTGCCTTTTTACAGTTGAAGATGTGCAAGGTTATACATGTACATCACAAACACGAACCTGATTGGCTTTGGATGGATTCCGACTGATGCAGCTGACATGGCGGCAATCTGTGCCTGGGTGTAGTCCTGGAACGTCATGCCCGCCAGCAGGGCAGGATTGATGCTAGACAGTGGCAATGATGCTCCTGCTGCAGATAAGAACAAAAGAAAGAAGAAAAGAAATGAAGAACGATGAGAAACTTAATTGTCTTTATTATTTGAATCTTCTTCAAATTGCAACCAATACCATTTTTTAGCAATCAGAATCTTCCTCGTTTTTCAATTGTATTCGCATCAAAACGACGTAACGATTGCACTTGTCATGTTGGTCTCAGACATCATAAATACCATTATCATCATCACCATCTTCATTGTCATCATCATGAACAACTTCTTCTTCATCATCACAATCATCGTCATTGTCGTCATTATCATTATATTCATTATTATCAATCTTTATTATCGTCGTCGTCGTTGTCGTCGTCGTCGTCGTCATCATCATCATCATCATCATCATCATCACCACCACCATCATCTATCACTTTGCCAAATGCTGGCTAGTCTTCTTACCAGGCACTGTGGGAAGGTACGGATTGAGTGGGGCAGGCCCCATCATGGCAGTAGCTGGGAGGCCAGGCTTTACAGGACACTAATTACAACAAGAAAAGAAAAGAAAAGCAAAGGAACAGAAATGTCAATTTAATTTTAAAGGTGTTTGGATTTGTACATTATATATGCGGTGCCATCTTGTGAATGCCTTGCACACGGTATGAAATATTCAATGGCTCAATGTTGCAGTGTGCACGAACTTGCCAAATTTAAAATTGCAAACTGGGGTGAAGCATTTCTACTAGTGCCCTTTACAAATCTCAATACATGACACTCATTGAATAATAATTACAACTTTTGTATAAAAAAGACAATAAAGAATAAAAGAAAAGAAATCAACAACTTGCGCTCTGGAAATATTTAAACTAATTTCACTAAATCCTACCTGAGTTGAGTCTCATTTTCAATGCATTACATGAACATCTGGTAACAGCAGTAATCCTTCACAATATGTACAGTAGATTTTGTTGCTTTCAATCACATTCTTAGAAATTGCCTGGGTATACATAGGCTCAGGTGTAGAGAATTATGGATACAGACAATATCTTTCATACAAAATTGAACCATTTCATAATTGTGTTGATCGATATAATATATTCAAACCAGACTGAGATTTGTAATAAGAAACAACCATAATTACATACTGTATATTAATATATTTTCGTCAAATCAATCTAATAATAAAATACTGTTTGCATCAGCTGCATGATGATGAGCCTCAGTCTCATTTTATACCTAACCTTAGTATCTGCTGCAATACATAGTAAATGTTTACGCTGCGCTTTCTTACTTTTTCAAAATCACAATGCTGTTTATTGGCTTGCAAAAATAACCAAGCAACTGTCTACGTTCTATAATTATCCTTGCGTGTCGGCCAAGCGCAATTTGGCCACCGCTCTTCCGGGCTTTCCAAATACTTGTTCTGGCACAAAATAAATCACAACCTTGTGCCAGAAATTGTATATATATTTGAACATCGTTCAGGAAACAGAGCACTAAAATGGGCAGGAAGAAATTACAGACGAGAGAGAAAAAATATAGGGTAATATAAAGTTGTAATTATGCTAGACCAAGCTTGAATGACCTTAACAGGAAAGATTCGCTATTAAAGGGACTTAGTAACATTGTCCAAATCCTCAAAATAAATTGTTCATTCTAGCAGTTCCCTCATATCTTGTTGTATTCGTATTAACAATAAAATCATGGGACCGGTTTCGGTTTTTCAAATTTCCCTTTCGTTACAAAGATATGTACGATCGAAGTATTCAGATAAGAAAAACTCCGGGCGAGTTTTTCTTCTGTGTACAAAGTGAGTGCAGTGAGTTATTGAATATCACTTTACATTTTTGCTCATTACTTGGCCATGCAATGTCCATTTGACTTGAAATGTTCACACAATACCCTGTGGACACATGATATAACAATAATATACATTGCATCAGCCATTCATCACTTTTTGCACATGTCAACAAAGTTACTGGATCCCTTTAACCTGTTTGCTACTAGATTTTGCAAAACATACAGGGCTCACCAGGTTCCCATAAGAAATGGGTTAAAGTTATGGCCCAAACTCTGTAAACAATGCAGCCAAAATCAATTTTAAGCTAATATCTAGATCCTTAAACTCTTTGAGTACCAGGGATGTTAATGCTCAGTGGCATTTGTGCAAAAATGCGAGCTTGGTACTCAAGGAGTTAATAATACAAAGTGTGACAATAAAAAAGCAGAGTATTTTGTGGTGCATTGTGTTGATCATACTTCACCTGTGTTATTATGATCCTATAGGCTACATTTAGAAATACTTCAGGTATGGCAAAATATGTCTAATCATTAATTGACACATACAGTGTGACACACGCACCATGTGTATCACATATGCAGTTGTACATATTTCAATGCAAAAGACACACAAATGCATCTAAAAGCACATTAGATGTATCTGAAATATCAAGTTGTATGAACCTGTCTATGAGAAGGGCTGCTCATAATGACTGATTTTTTACTCCCTTGGGTGGTCTTTATAGACAGGTTTGACTGTACATGAGTGGTCTTTAAAGACAGGTTTGACTGTACATGGGTGGTCTTTATAGACAGGTTTGACTGTACATGATACATTTCAACTCTGTCAACATCAACTTGGCCTTCATGTAAATGAACCTGTATAATATAAGAACTTCTGCTCATAAAGACCGCCTCCCTTTGGTGGTCTTTATAGACAGGTTCGATTGTACACGATACAGTCAAACTTTGTCAAGATCAACTTGGCCTTAACGTTCAGCAATTTTATTGCCAATCAACTTGCTGCCATGAACAAGTAGAAGTGACACGAGGATATCCTGTATTCACCCTAGCCAAAAATCATTGTGTCTTTGGGGACAATTTGGCAAAGAGAGTCTAATTTAATCGCATTTATATTGGCAAAGATGTTATAATTCTGTATCCTTTTTGTATTTTTGTTGGCAAATGATGTTCTCATTAAGTTTTTTTTTGTATTTCAGCTTAGAATTCTAATTTTGCATCTTTTGTATATTATTTTTGTTTACATTTGGCAAGTATTTTCTAATTTTGCACAATCATTTGCTTCTCTATTATGAAGGTTGCTATAGAAACAACCAACTGCTACCGTGTAGTTGCAACAAAACTATCAACAAATTGGCATCAGGTAGCTAGAATCGTTAGCAATTTATTTGTGTATTATTAGTTTATTTATTTGTGTATTATTAATTTATTTCTTGTGTTTTATTTCATATTTAGTTTCATTCAATTGATAGCAACAGTAGTCAGTAGGCAATGTATTTGGGTAACAACATTTTACTGAGAGCTAGAGAATATTTTGTTTGGTTGTTGTGTTTTTACCCATTGCCTACGGAAACATAGTGTGTCCTGTGCATGGGCGTGGATCCTTACGTAATACCTATTGTTCAGCGGGGGATGAATGAATAGATCATCCCCCCTGAACAATAGGTATCAATTACAGATCGACGCCCATGGTCCTGTGGGTCCTATGGGAATTGCAAAAATCTAATTGGGAACAGGTTAACCTAGAATTAAAGGTGGTTCAGATTGGTAAATCAGATGTGGGGCTACATCTTGCAAACACCTTGGGCACAGTGCATAGTACACATAGGCTCAGTGTTATGCAGAGCACACAAACACCTTGCGCACCATGCATAGTACACATAGGCTCAGTGTTATGCAGAGCACACAAACAAGACTATACAGAGTGGCCCCCAAAAAACGGAATGGGGCACTTCCCAGAACAGTCATTTTGGTTGTGTAGTTTTTGTTTTAGGGCGCTGTAAGATTTAAACACCATGTTAGATTCCCATTTTTGTAAATTTTTACCAAGTCAGTGTCTGATAAATTTCACTTACTGCCCGTCATAGCATCGAACAACGAGCAATACGCGCGCAATTGTTAGTGTGCATTCAGCTGTGTGCCGAGAGAACGGGCATAGTTGTTTTATACTTTTTGGGGGAAACCCTGTATTTATACAAAATGGTGATCCGTGGATTAGCATCCAATGCAATGCACGATAATCATTGAAGAACTTTTGCAAGTGAAACTTACCAATGGCGGTGAGTGCTGGGGATTCGTGGCTGCGGGTATTCCGATGGAAATATTGGGTAGTGAGGGGGACGTATACAGATCAGTCGCTGGACCAAACAAGCCACGCTTTAACATCATCCTTGGAGCATTGCTGCCCTCCTAAATGAATACAAACAAATTAAATTGATTCAGCATTCATTACATTTCTTTGGGGGGGGGGGGGGGGGGGGAGAGTGTAGAAATCACTTGCAGGATCAAACAGGCCATCTGTTACATCATCTTTTGAGCATTGCTTCCCTCCTAAATATATAAGCAATAATAATTGATTTGACATGTATTATCTTGGTATTCTATTTCAGAGGTGTACATTTTTATGGAAATATTTGGGTAGTGTAGAAATCTCTTGCAGGCCTATTTAATAAGTTGCAAAAATACACTCTCATTAATAATGTTTTAATTAATAAAAAAAAAAATATTGTTTTTCATTACCTCATAAAAAATTATTTCTTGAAGCCCCCTCTAAAACTAAAACTGAACTACCCCTTTAAAATGCATTGGAAAATCTTAAGTTTGAAGAAATAAACTTGACACTTTGTTACTAAAGAAAAACATGTTATCACTCGTGTAAAAGGTTGGGGAAAAAATCCTCAGAAATGGCACACAAAGAAAAGAGGAAAGATTAACCACATTTCTGTTTTGATTAACTTGGTTTAATTTAATTTTCAAATTATGATTATCAAAATCCAATTTTGAAGATGAGCAATCTGTTTTGATATTTGTTGCTTGTATTTCATAACTCACATGCATACAAAAAAAGTCTCAATTTGAACAACCTAAAAAACTTGATTAACGGTCGACATGGTTATGCATATAAAGTAAAACGTCACACACCAACAACAAATTCCCAGAAATATCACATCCACTCTAAAAAATGTATTCAGCATTTTGTAACTAAGAGTACTGTACTCAATATATCTCGAGTGTTAAAACCCTGGAGAAAATAGAAATCATAATAAAGTTCTCAATTGCTCTTCAATAGGGACAACACGCAATGTGCCTCTTGACAAAAGCACACCTACATGTTTGGATTAACACTTCAGATGCCTTAATTTTGAGAAAACAAACTAAACCGCTTTGACAGTCATTTCAATAGTGCAGAGATCTTTATAACAAATGTGACTTGAACCTACTATCACAAAGGTTTGAATTTGATTTTATCTGATTTATTTATTGACCACATTTTCAACAACAGAGCTGCCAACCTCTAGAACATGAAATCATGAAATCAGTACTCTCAAGGCTCAAAATCAGTAATTTGGGGAAGAAATCAGTAATTTCCTACGCGGCTCTATGAACTATGAGTTTAGTGAAACGGTTACACGACGGTTAACCGACCGTCATCGGCAAAAACGTTTAGCAGAACGGGTAACCCAAATTTTTTTTTTTTTAAATGGCACGTTGAACCCTGCTAATGTATTGCTAAAGTGAAGGTATTTTACATGTATCACAAATAAACAAAACAAATAAATGGTTTGTAGACTAACGACTAACATGGCACTGCCCTGCTGATTCCAATTGAAAAAACGGACAGATATCGGATATATCCGGGGGAAAAGAAAAGAAGAAAAAAAAGAAAATATTTATTTATTTATTTATTTATTTATTTATTTTATTTTTTTTCCCCCCCGTAATGTTTAAGCGGCATTCCGTACTCCCGTAATGGTTGTCAATTTCCGTACCAATTACGGAAAATCCGTACTAGTTGGCAGCTCTGCAACAACATACAATATAAACTATAAAACATTGAGATACATTGACATTTCTTGTACACAAAATGAAACAATTTTGTTGATACTGTTGCCACGGAGTGGCTACAGGCATCTAGTAAACATACCTCAGGTAATGCTGCATTTAGGACCCCATTGGGGCTGTCAGCTCCTCCGGCTGCACCCCCACTTAGGGGCGAGCTGGGGCCAGATCCAGGGGCGCTGTTTGACGATGTGTCCACTGTAATGACAAGAGAAAGATGAAAGAATGAGAGAGAACAAAAAATCAAAATTAATTCAATATTAATACAAAGATGAAATATAGTGAGGATAAAAAGAAATTAATGCAATGGTTATGAATATTTTTTATCTCATGGTTGATTAACAACTACGTTTTAAGTACTGTCCCTCAACTCAGATCCCAGAGGCGCTGTTTGATGATGTTGTCTACTGCAATATCCAAAGAAAGATGAATGAAAGACAGAAAGAAATTTTGATAAATGTAATGCAAAATGTTAAAACCTTTTACAACATTTAATGTTTCATGGTCGATTAAAGAATAAATTGTGAAGTCTTGTCCCCCACTCTGAGGGAAGTTGGGGTTAAATCCAGGACTTCTGCTGTTTGACGGTGTGTCTACTGCAATGACCAGAGAAAGATGAAATAAAGAAACTGGGCTAAAATTAAAGCAAACATTAATGTAATTTAAAAGTGCAGGTCATATCCACAAGATCTGTGTGAACAAATTTATCTACTGTGAGGCCAAGAAAGAGAAGGGGGGGGGGGGAAACTAAAAATATTTATAAAATTTGAACACCCATAGTGAAATTGATCAATATAAGATTGGCAGATGGTACTGAAGCTCAATAATTTCATCTAGAATTGAATCAGTTTTGTTTTTACTAAAACAAATATAATTGCTACACAAATTTGTTGGGGCTCTACGAAATTTGAGAATGATCAAATTTTGATTATAACAGGAGGGAAAATTAACAGAAAACAGTAAAACTCTCCTTTGAACATCTTTCTGTACACAGGATAAAATATTTTCAAAGCAATGCAAAAATTATTTGCAATTGTTCAATTTCAGTTTTTCGTTTTATGCATCATTTGAACTTCCCTCCCTGAAAAGTTTCCATTATTATTTAAATGATATAAATCCGTCAAGAGCATTTCTCTTTGTGAGTGTGCATCTCCATTTCATTCCCTTTATTATCAACAGAATGGTATAGAGTCATGATGAGATTTCAGTGGGTTAAACAAGAGCACTTTTATCATATCATTTTTAAGTGATTTCAGACTCGCTCATTTCATGAGATAAATTTGGGGCGTTTCAAGACCTTTCAAACTTTCTTACTTCAAACAATGCCTTCAAGACGTTAGAGCAGGGAAGATTACATTGCAGTGCCTCCTCAGATAGAGATAAATACAGCAAATTGATCACTTATCAGAGGGACATTACAAGACGTTTATAGACCTTTTAGAATGGCTCATTCCATGGGGCTTCTTTCGTTTTGTTCGTCTTCAGTTTGATATAAAATCAGATCATCCGAGAAAATAAAAACAAACTACACCCCTTGATCTACTCTCCTGCATATTATATTTTACGAGACACGTTGGTATTGCAGAGGAATCATAGCTAATGTCTTACTCACTCTCTGAACGAGCAGCTACACGTACAGCAGCTACATTTGATTAGATTCGTCAGCAATTATCTTTAGAATTTTTTGGAAAAGTCTTTTGACCTTGTGATGATTCTGCACTTTATCAGTAAAACACTGATCCTTCTGTTTTCTGTGTATTATCTTCCCCCTTTTCTCCCCCCATCCTCTTACAGACGTTTATGGGGGGAATACAGGAAATATCCAATTGGCAGCACTGAGCCGAGATATTTCTATTTATTGCCATGGCCCACCCGATCGACACTAGTCTACCTTCTGTGTTTTTCAGACTCTTCTTTCCCCTTTGGCTTACAATAAATCCCAGTAAGAAGTTGCCATAGCGAGTGGAATAGCATGTAGTCAAACTGACTGGAGGGGGTGGGAGGGGGGTCGGCCGGTCGGGACCGCACAAATTAATGGGGTGAACACTGAATTTCTTAATTTTGTATAAGATTTTTCCCTCATGTTTTTATCAAATTATCCAATGTGCTCTCTCACAACATCCATTCACACAATTATTTACTTGTCTTTACTTTTTGTTCTACTTAATGCACCAGGAAAGTTCTCTTTTCATTTCTAATTTGCCTTATAAAATCAATGTGGTTCTGAACCCTGATAGCTAATGTTCATACTAGTAAGTAACAATTCATATTTGTCTTTTTGTTGCTGGTATTTCATGCTCACTCTTTTTATTAATGTGTTTCTGACCTTTAAAATTAAACTAAATTTGTTAGAATATAGATTAACTGCCCTCAATAAAGTACCCTTGAAACCTATTTTCTAATATATATTTATAATTTCCCAGGTAAACCAGGGACTCATAAATGGAAATGGTTTAAAGGGTCATTCTTCTTGATCTAGATTAATGACCTATATATCCATTCATATTGATTATAACATCCTGTAATGAAAGTCACGTTTATTACTGTCACACTTATATATGCATGATTTATGAGCTGTAAGAATACGCTATACCTGACAACGTTAATAGCTTAATTGATCAGCTAACATATACAAAAGCAGACATAAACATTAAATGGACAGTTTTCCCATGACAAATTGTCCTCTAAAACCTTTACAAATGTGGTTCTAATAATATATTGTACTTATAAATAATTTTCATAATCAAGATTAATATCCTACTCCACCTCCACACATTAATAAGATTTATGAACAGAAAATGAATAAAGAAACTTTTATGTAAAAATAACAAATTTATTATTTTACCTATGGAATTCACTTCTCCACCATTATGCACACACTTGGGGCCCATTTTATAAAATGCTTCCAATTGTTATAAATGTTATTGTAACTACTATGGCAACAACTTAAATGCTCATTATTGATTTGCTGTTGCCTTATAGGAGTAACAATAATTGGACATTTAGAATAATTGGAATAGTTATATGAAACAGAGCTCAGACAACACCAACATGCTCCAAGTAAAGGATGCAATGAATAAGTAAAATAACTAGGAAAAGCTGTTGCCACGCAACGGAAATCATCGGAAGTGATAAAATATTCCATAATTTGTACCAGTGGTGCTAAAACTGCTAACACTGCTAACTGCTTACAAAACAAATTCATCCTTTTATTTTAATGAAGGTTTGCTTGGTAGTAACTCAAGAGAAAATCTTTAACAAAATTATATCTCATAAATTTGAGTTACTTACCCCCATGCAAAACTGCATTAGCATTTATTTAAGGCTTAAAGTGATCCAGGTAAAGTGTCAGATATTGCACAAAATGATATTTGAGACTTCAATCCTATATCAATATCATTGTAAAATACAATTGAAAGATTTGTGAAAGTTTGAAGGAAAACAAACACTGTTTACCTAGTGAAAAAATGAATATTGAGTTCATATTTTATCACCGAATACTGATGGCTTGTCGTAGAATTGCAACAGTTATAACTGGCAGCCTATGACGATATATCCGCACCCGTGTATGTTTACATATGCGGTATACAACATTCCTGGAATTCCGGCACGTGTTGGATCAAAGTTCTCTAGGTCGGGAATGTTTCCCACGCTCGGACGTATCCAGCTGAAACAAGTGTACTTTTTTTGAAAAGCGTTGACAAACGCTTTTCAAATAATGATAATTATCTTCATACTAAAGGGACATTTGAAAAAATCTAACCCTATTTTATTCTTCTCTTACCATAAGCTAAACAACACAGCAGAAGAGAAACGAGGAAGCTCCAATTATTTTTCGTGGAGTTAGACACTTTACCTGGATCACTTTAATAATGTCTGTGTTAATAGAAAGTTAACAAACTGAATTCTAGAATTCTAGACTGTTTTAAGTATTATCACATAAGTTATATAAGCATAATATTTTGAAAGGTTGTTTAACATACTTTATTAAAAAGGTCAATGACAGCGATATTGACTTTTGCATCATATTATTTTTATAAAATTAATAAGATATGACTAAAACAATTGATTAGCGACAAAAACAAGGGATGCTCTACACGACGGTATTGATGTTTCCACAAGACCACGATACCATAATGCCATAATTGTTTAGCAGAACTTAGATAAAGGGATGAAACACAAAACAAAGCAAAAGAAAAAAACAACTACAGAGAGGCCAACAGCCGAGTAAACGGGTCGATAAATGGGTCGCAAGGTGTGCTCAACCCATTATAGAACGTAGCTTTAAACGATCTAGTAACATTGTCCAAATGATGACATAAACGGTACCCTGGGGTACCAAACGAATATCCGCCATTTTGTTTAATTATTTATTTATTTTTTAGGGCTGTACCGGGGTATAGCGTGCATACAAGCGCGCGCTGCACTGCATGCACAATGCAATACGGTTGTGCTTTAAGTGGACACAAGATGGCGCTACACAACGCGGTACCCCGGGGTACCGCGTGTTGCGTCAAATCCTCAAAATCCAATTGGAATTCTAGCGGTTCCCTCATACCTTGTATTTGTATTTACAATAGAAGCATGGGACAGGTTTCGTTTAATTTCCCTTTCGTTTTTACGATTTACGATTGTTAAACTATCCACTGGATAGTCGTAACTGTGTACAAAATCAGTGCAATGAGTTAATATTTGTTCTTCTCTGTATTTTGCAAGGTAGAGAAAGAATACATGCAGGTGTAAATATTTGCAATTATACAATATGTTTTAGTCGCTAAAGTTCAGTTTGACGAGAACCTTTCTTTCCCTTTATAATTAACCATAATGGTAAACTTAATGGTGAATAAATAAAAGGCTCAAAAATAGCACTGGCTGGATGGAAAGAGGACCGCTAAAAGATTGGGCTACTCAAATGTAACAGACTTTTTAATGTATTTGATCACTAAATTTGAAAATTCTTGATTTAACTTGCCAAACAAGGCCACCAGAAAGACAATAATGCCTAGCATCAACTTTAATTCATACATGGTCAGTTCAATCTATTTTTTCAAGCAACAAAAATATACGAGGCAGAAAAAGCAGTTAATGTAGAATCCAACAACAACATACTGAAAATAGATAACAAAACACATGTATACAAACTGTAAATTGTATGTGTTGAATACATTTTTTTTTTTTTTTAAAGGGACATCGATATCAAGAAAGGAAATGGTCCTTATTAATATTAGCATCCCAGGCCAAGTCCTTATTATAACACATCTTAGCACACATAGGAGTGTTAACAGGTATGACTTCCTTTTAAATTGAAGGCACATCTGGCGGCGGGCTACAGCTCTCATTAATTTTCTTTTTGTCATCCTATATTAACCAGGAGGGCCCCCAGTATAGCTCTGCTAATACAGGACATGTCCTTTATATTATGTCATTAACACTCTACCAGCTGTGAAGAGTGGCTATATTTGAAGACAATGACCTTTGATAGAAAAACAAGTAGAGCTTCATATCGTCCGTTGAGAGTGAGAAGGGTGTTTTAAGTCAAATATTTGCTAAATTGAGTTGCTAAATTGAGTTTCAAATTCTATCTCGTAAATCGGAGCCTCCTCTATGTGATGCAAATTTTCCAGATTATAATTACAGAGCACAGTATGGTTGATTTTTGTTTAAATTTGAAAAAGAGCTCCATTTAGTTCCTACATGTGGATTTCAAAATAATATAAAGATCTGATTATCTTATCTCCAAAGTGCAAAAAGTAACTTAGCACCCTTTTCTTTCTCAACCGACCATACATACTACAAGTACATGTAAGGCTTTCAAAAATAACAACCATCAAACCAGTATACATGAATACCATTAAAAGAATACTGCAAAAAGATAATACATCCTTCAGGTGAATATCCTGCAATACGTGGTATAGCTATATTTGAAGACAATGGCCTTTGCTAGAAAAACGTGTCAGGGTAGATAAGGCTACAAATAACTTGTAGGTATTTTAAAATAATGCCCGTCAAACCTATCTATGATGTGAAGACCACCAAAGGAATACAGCAAAGAAGTATTATGGCATACTTGAGGTGAATAGCATCCTGTAAGCTGTACAGACAGTGCATATCACCAAAGTCAATGAACTTTACTGGAAAGTTTGTCCGGTTATACTTACACCACAAGCTAAAAAGTGTTTAAAAATGAACTATTAAATTACAGTCAAACCCAGTATAAAGACACCAACAAAAAGATACAGAAAAGTTGTTTTTATTTCATAAGCAAAACATGACACATCCGATAGGACTTCATAGATGAGTGACACTCATTAGTGAATGAGTATTTGAGAATGAAGGGATTTCCCTTCATCTCCTTAACAACTCTTCATCAATGAAAAGCTGATTGAAATCTGTATTGATATATTGAAAGTGAAGTAATACAGAAAGATACAAATGACATGTCAAATATTTGACTCCACATTAAACTGCATGCATTCGAGGCAGCATACCCCCCCCCCCCCCCCCCCCCCCGCCATCATCCCCCATCATCCCTAGCTAGGATATATCTAACGCTTGATTAATTAAAAGGTAATCAAAAGCCAATCAAAAGCTAATTAAAAGTCAATTTTGCAAAGGACTAATTTTAGACTCCCAATGGAGCTCCTCGCTAATAGAGGCTTGCATTGTGGGGCATTTTCTCCTTCTCTCCTGTGGTGAAAGGAGGCTACCCTGGATTCCTATCCATGAAATGTTCTCCTTTCTACCCCCCTATCCCTAGTAAATGCATGCCAATGTGTCAATGATAGTACTACAATTGCTTGCGAAAATGTTTGAGATTTAAAATGTAGCTCCCCACTATTAAAATGCTTGCGTTTGAGGGCGTTTGTCACTTCTCGCCTATGAAGAAAGGAGGCCTCCGTGGATTCTTATCCCTGAGATGTTCTCCTTTCTACCCCACTTTTAACCCCTACCCCTAGTAAATGCATCCCAATACATCAATGATGATAGTGCATCAATCGCTTTTGGAAATGTTTGGGACTTCAAATTTAGTTTCTCAATTTAGACATTTTGGTTTTCAAGACAGCCTTTGTCCATTCTCTCATGCAAAGAACAGGGTAATGTGGGTTTATCTCTCTCCCTCTCCATCATGACAGTCAGTCAAAGAGGATTGCTAAATATAAATGTTAATCAGGGCTCGAAACTAGCACTTGCCCGCTTGCCCGGGGGCAAGTAAAATTTGGTGTGGGGCAAGGAAAATTTCATAAATTGTCAAGTTTGCTTGCCCGATCGGGCAACTAAATAATTGTTTAACTACAAGAGAACAATGTAAGTTTATATGTCTTAATCTCATCCAGATATAAGAGGGCAAGTACATTTTTTTTTACTGGGGCTAGTAAAATTTCAAAATGCATGATTTTATTTGCTCTAATGGGCCAGTACAGAAAAAAAGTTAGTGTGGAGCCTTGTGTTAATGTATGAGACTTGCAATTCAGCTCCTCAATTTAGACACTTGTGTTTGAGGAATTTGTCACTTCTCTCCTGCGAAGAAGGAGGTAATGGGGTTCTATCTCTCTAGCACGACAATAAGTCAAAGAGGATCAATAGACCGCTTTGGTAATGTATGCAAATAATATGCGTATACGTCAGACTCCCCATCGGCAAGCTTAACAATAGTAACATATTATTTGCATACATTACCGAAGCAGTCTATTGCTTATAAATAACAATTTTAATGTTTGAGACTTACAATTTAGCTCCCCGCTCAGAGGTTTGCGTTTGAGGGAGGTGGACCCTTCTCTCCTGCGTAGGAGGGGGCTCCCGTGTGTACGCCTCTCGGTAACTTTCTCCTTAAGTCTCGACCGCACCTTCAGGTTGGAGTCAGATGCTGCAAGGAAGATAAACAAAACAGAAAATGTTTATTTTTAAAATTAAATATTGAATCATAATGCTATGTAACATAACAAAATATTTAACAAGAATGGTCATTTACAAGTTCATCTTTATTACATCATCATCATCATCTTCATCGTCGTTGCTGTCATTATCATTATCATCTTCACCACTGTCATCATTATCATCATTATCATCGCCGTTATCGGTATCCCCGTCGTCATCGTCATCATCATCATTGCTTCATTTTATTGTTTTTGTCAAGACAATCTTAATTATCATCTTTGATATAATGTTTATCATCATCATTATCATTTTTCTTTATCTTTACGCTCCTTATCCTCATCATCATCAACCTCCCCTCATTCACTATCATTATCATAATCATTGTCATTGACGGCATCATCATTCTCATTATCTTCACCATCATCAGTTGGATTTCAGTTAAATGCATATTCTCCATCTAGACACTTGGCCTGCAGGATATCATCAACAATATCTTATTAAACCAAGATGCAATCATCAGTATCTTTATCATTATCACCTTTGACACACTATTTTTATCCTCATCACTTTTTTATCATCAATATCTATCCATCAATGTTCGCGGTGACTGTCGTCACGTTCCTCATCAAATGTTTTGTCTCATCAAGTATCCTTCAGTTACAAATACGTCAATTTGCTATTTATACATTTGAAGTTGATGAAGCCAAGTGCAATGAATCTTATAGGGCAGAGTATGATGCGGAGGAGGAACAGCAAGGGAAAAAGCGCAGGGATTTTCCCCAATTAAGCAATTACTGGACATACGAAAGTGGAAGTATACATTACGATGCTATCTTTAGACGGGACAGACGTGTCATGAGCATGTACAGAGGACGGGGGCGGTCAATATTTTATCTTCAGTATCTTTGGATGCGTTTATCTTCTTCTTTTTTAGCCAATAATCATGTAACTTATCTCTTTATAAGCCGATATTCAGCATTTCGAAACATGTTTGATGCAGGAGCAGCGGGTCCAGGGAGGCATAATTTCCTACTAACTCTGAAAAAGTGGTGGAAATACTGACATTTTGCGATTCATACAAAAATAGAAATGGTGATAGGAGGGGAAAAAAGTCGATAATTTATAAAGTGTTTGGGATATCTGAGAAGAAACAGCCAGATTGAGGCAGAGTTTCCTTCAGCACTCAGAAATTCAAGCCGTATCCATCGTGATAAATGGCCCAACAGTTTCTCCCAATCTCAATGCATCATTTACTGCAAGGGTTTAATCTGAAACTGGGGCAGGCGATTCTTAAAGGTCAGAGAGAAAATGTAGGGTGCGTATATCACCTCTTGTTTTTCTGGCTAATCTGATCTCTTCGTAAAATTTGCCTGAAACGCATTTCAAAATGCTTACTATGAGCTTAACAAGAGAAGATGTATACCCAACCTTCAAAAAAATATAACAGGTAGATAGATGAAGATTGATGGGAAGAGAATTGCTCATGGATCTGCTTTATGTTGTTGTTGTGCATTTCAGGTTATTATGCTCCCCAGGGAGTGGAGATGGTGCACACAATGTGTGCTGGTTTGCATTGTATCCTATGATCGGGGTGATAATATGAACGGGGTGATAATATCATTGTAAAGCGCTCAGAGATGATTATCAATCATATTAGGCGCTATATTTATAAATCAAGTATATTATTATCATTATTATAATTATTATGATTATTATAAATATTTAAAATAAGTATTGAATAACATTACAAGACTTTTGTGGGTAAATATAAGTATACTGTATGCATACAAGCATTTATGTGTTGAATGTGTCTCGGTAGTATGTGTGCATGAGAAATTATGTATTTGAATGTACACTACATATCCATACAGGCATCAATTTGACTCTAAAATTCAGAATAATGTTGTATTGCTATAATATTGTTTTTACATGTACGTGTTTGAGTGTGTATATATACATGTATGTTTGTGTGTTTTATCTGTATGGGTGTGTACATCTGTGTATAAATGTACATGTTTGTATGTGCAATGTATGTCTAAATACAAGTGCACAGACCGAGTGGGAAGGTGTAAAAGTATCCAAAGCAGCGATCAATAATTCAGTCCTTGCATGCCAGCTTTCCCAATCTAAAAATAGAAACTAACCCATCAATATGCAATATCTCTCACTTCCGACACCTTCCGTGAAAAGACCCCTGGATATGATACATTCATTAAGCATTGGGTCCACACTGAGCATGTGATTTTGAGGGATTTTGTGAATACCTTTTAAAAGCTAATTTGGAGACATTGTTAAAGCCTTTAATACAAATTAAAAATGTCCCCAATCTAAAAATAGAAACTATACCAGCAATATATTTCACTTCTGACACCTTCAGTAAAAAGGCACCTGGATATATCATTAAGCATTGGGTCCACACCTTTTGAAATTAAAGTACAGTGCATTTTTTTTCTGTGTAAAGTTCATACATTATTCATAGTTCAACATGTTCATAAATGCACCAATGTTCCCACGCAAATAATAAATGTCAAAATGGATTGAGTGATTTATGCTGCTTTTGAACAATTCATACTTTATAATGACAACAGAATGCAGTTGAAAGTTGCTCATGTTCTGTTTCACAAATGTACGCAGTTTTGATAGCATGACTGAGGGGGTGTCTCATCATTAAGAATCGATTCATCTATTAAACTTTACAGGGATTATATAAATAAAACTTGGTGAACACCACCATGTCAAAAATAGTGATTTATGCTTTAATAATGACAGAACGCAGTGTTTTTCAAAAGCTATTTTTAACAAATTGTTAGGTTTAGTTTTTATAGGATGGCTTTATAGGGGGTAATTAAGAACTGATTCATATCAAACTTCAAAGAAATTCTGCATAAATAATCAGCAGATCCATAATTAAATATGACATTTATCAGCTGGAACGAAAATCAGATTGAATAGATCTATTGTATACGTCTAAAGTCTAAACCTATATTTAGTTTGCAGACGTGAGGCAGTCAATAGTTATTTTGTGCAATCCTTGGCATGTCACGCATGGGTGAAAGTGCTTACATCCCATTAATGAACAGCTTGTTTGTTTTTTATTTATGTTTCCTCATCAAATGGAATCAATGGCCAGATGACGAGATGAATAAAGAAAGTAATGTTTATCTTGTTTATATAAAGAAATTAATATGACATGCCATATTAGTTTTATGAATACTACATCTACATGCAATTAAAAATGATACCACGTAGAAGGTGATCCATGTTTATTTTAACGTCTGCTGGTTCTTTTAATCAAATTATCTAAAGATATTTATCTTGTCATTATCATCAATCTATTTGGGGGTCATAATTCACATTTACTAATGAACTGCATCGTTCAATGAAAAACAAAATCCACACTTATCCTGTAATCATCATTATTGATCCATGTTATCACAATGTACACAATCAGACTAACTTAGATATAAAAGTATACAATACAGACAAATGTAAAGATCTATATTTATTTAGATATCAGTACTGATCTATTTTTGGTGACAACAAGCACTTATCAAAACCACTGAGCTGTGTTAACTGTCCAAGCCAAACAGATTCTAAATTTATTTTACCATCATTCAAATGTCCTGTCTAATTCTGGCAACAGTATTCAACAACTTTTGAATATGCCTTTTGTTTTCAGCTATATTTAGGCTCATATAAAAAATCAATGACGAGTTAAAATGTAACCAGCACTGAGTAACAAAGACTATTTCCTAATCAAAATCAATACTCAGACTGAACATCATTGGTCCATGCAATCATTTCGGTCACAAGTCAGTGAATTAAATACAAGGGAGCTTGGATTATTTAGCCCCCCGCCCCCCCCCCCCCCCAAAAAAAAAAAAAGAGAACACACAAAAGTGCTAAATATTAAAAGGCAAGCAGACGTGAGGGTATCCCAGAAAATATATATTTTTTTTTTTTTCCCAGTCACATGTCCTTTTATTCAATTGGTCCTTTCATCGTTACTTAAAGCTCTAGTTGTATTAAAAAGTGTTCTTCTTTACACGCCAGAGGTCTTTATTCATGCTTTAATAATCAGGGACTCAATGGGTGGAATTCTCATGAGCTGGTTAAATTTAGCCTGAGCTAAATCGCGTTGTTTTTATGTCATCAGTGGGTTAAATTTAGTCCACTGTTTTGGGGTTTTTCTTCATTTAGTAAACACTTTCTAAACTCGATTTCAACAATGGGGGTATAGTGGTTTCCCCCAAACATGAGTCCATATCATCAAGTTAAAAAGCCAAACAAACCTTCAAAATTGACTATAATTGTCCACTTTCGTCACACTTTTAACACTTTTTTCCTGCCAGCTTAGCGTTAAAAATAAGCGTCACAAGCAGTGGCTTAAGATTAGGTTTAGGGTGCCGTTTGTGTGGTATGAGTGCACATCGACCAACAAGCCTGCATTTAGATATATAAACGTGCATTGTTTGCAGTGCGGCGCTCCATCAAGTGGTGGGTTAAATTAAACCCAGACTTAATTTAAGCCGCCGATGAGAATTCCACCCTTAACATTTTGGCATTAGTTTTAATTTTTCCTCACAAGGTTTTTACGATTGTTACACTGTTAAAAAAAAAACTCATTCTAGAATGTTCATATAAATAATTGAACTACATGTATGGAACAGAAAATAACCCATGGCATAGTTTATTCATTGATTTTGGCATTATTAGTATTATTGATCTCACATCCCGTCATATAACATCATTAACGATTAGATCTGCTGATAACTGTGGGTATATCGTGCAATGGCAAGGACGCTCAATTAAGACCATCAGAATGTCGGAGCATTCTAATACAATATTGTATTATTTTGCCACTGTGTTGCCCTTTAGAACTGTGACATCAGAGACACCAAATTATATTCCCTTTTCATTACAAAAGAATACGCTGCAAATGGAATTATATATATCACGCAATGCGAAGGTTGATCAATTATTTAAAGAGCTTCAGAAGTTCAGAACGGCAGGGCATTCTTTAGATATTTGGCCATTGTGCTGCCCTTCAGAACTGTGACATACAGACATCAAATTATATGTACCCTCTTCATACATATCTTGATTTACATTATAGGGCAGTCTGAGACTAATTTAACCGCCTTTTCTTTTAAAAAGAAAACACTGCAAATGGAATATACCATGTTGTGTGAAGGGCGATCAAATATGACCTTCAGAATGGAAGGGCATTCTAATACATGTATGTGTTTTGCCACTGTGTTGCCCTTTTGAACTGTGACGTCATAGACATTAGGCCAGGCTAAAATCTATTTTAACAGCCTTCTCATTTTGAAAGAAAATGCCGAAAACGGTTATGAAAAACTCTTTGATAATTAGCTAATATCTCGTTTAAATCAAAACAAATTATGATTTTTTTTTTTTTTATAAGGTAGAGGACATGTGAGCTACAATACAAAGCTAATTATCTGAAATGTCACCACCAAAATCTACTTTTAAAACACCTTTATCCTTTTACATAATTTGTTTAAATTCATTTAATACAGAAGGGCTGAAATAAGTTTGGTTTATCATCCACATACTGCCAGTGGAAAAAAAAAAACATGAGGGCTCGGAGCAATTTAGCCCCAAAATGCTTTTTTTTTAAAGAGCTCCCAAAAATCATAAAAGAGCCCTGATAAATTTGCATAGAGTTCAATGAAAAACACATTTTAGAGCACTGCTATTTTCCTGAAGTTGAGGCTTTCAAAGTAGCCCCTAAATTTTTTTTTTTTTTTTTCTGCACGCTGTGGCAAAAATTTCAATGAGCCTCTAAGATTTTGGTTATGAGGGGGCTGAAAGGTACAGGCAACTATTGATTCCATTTTACCTTTCATTAGTTAGCAGAAGATGCTTCTATTTGTGGCAGTTTTGTCTGGTGGCCATGAACGCAAGAAGTGATTTGAACAAAGCTAATGTGCGAATCGATTGCAGTGACAAAAGAAGTTCAATTACAGACAGAATCGTAGACAGAATTAACTTACAAGCATGACTAGACAATCATTACGTGCATGATCGAGGTAACACAAATACAGGACTTTTGTTTTATTATCCAAGAACATCTAATGAATTATCTACCTTTCAGGGTCGCAAGTTTTCTATGTGCCACAGAAAAAAAATGAACTCACAGAATTAGAATACGGGGAAATTCAATTTGTTTTCCTTAAAACATCTTTTCTAGCCAACAGATTTGCATGTAATTATCACTTTATCAATCCCCACTCAGATATATATAAAAATTCATGTTGTACCCCTATACCTACTCAACTATACACTCCATCCATATAATAATGTAACAACTATACCATTTTGGATTTTAATACTTTTGCTAATTGTAGCTTAATTAACAACTACATGTATACTCACTCAAATATATACACACTTCTTCAATACGACTAAAAATAGAACACTACTTTGTCCCTTGCATGACCCCCATGTCAGTAATTTAATAATATTCTAATCATACCCCTCCCCCACCCCAATCCCCATCTAACCCCCAACACTTCCCCCTTTTCTCCCATACTTTTCCCCCTTCACATCAACTCCACATCTTAATGTATCCTGAGCCCCTAGCCCACGCATAACCACATCTCATTCTATTCAAGTACGTCCAAACATATACACACGCAACTAAAAAAATTGACCACCGCAACTAAAAAAAGCTCGGCCAAAATAAAATGTTTATATAGTAAAAAGCTTATTGAATCAAGTCCAGTTATCCTTCGGGCAACAATCCTCATCTTCTTAATACGAGCTGGGTTATGGGTTCAGGACGCGCTGGCGTGACGTCAAACGCTAAATCCCGGGGATGAAGTGATAATATCAGAATTTATATTTGGGAACAAGAATTTAAATTAAAAACGGGAAGAAAAAAAAGGACAAACGAGGGAATGCATAGATGTGCAGAATAAAATAAACATTCATGAGCCAGAATCAATTGAACTGGTTCCCGCACATGTATATTTAGATTTGTTCACATTTACGGGCTTGTCGTCCATTATGAAAGCTCAAAGGAGATGAAATTAGCGGGGTATATTTTTAGATCTTACATTTATAGGCTGTCGTCTACCATCAAAGCTCAAAGTAGGCGAGATGGACAAGGTACATTTATATGCGTTGTCTGAGTAGATGAAATTAACTAATACTGTTCTTTTTTTCTTTTTTCTTTTTTGGATTTCACATTTATTTGTTGTCTCAGTCTGAGTACGCAAAATTAATGTATACCAATAATACCATTCATTTTTTAATACCGGTAGTTCTGTACGTTATCTAGTAGGCAAACCGAATTAGTACATTAATCGCTTTGACATTTTGAATTCATCCTCTAATAAATGAAAGCCTAGAGAAATTGAAACAAAGGAGTACCGGCCGTTCCTTTTTTACATTTTAATTTAATTTATTATCTATTTCTGATTTAAACTGGTAGGTGAAATGAACGAGTACATTTTTAGATATATGTATATCACTTAAGAAATGAAAGCTACATAGCGTATATGAGACAAAAGGGTACACTTTTATAGACTTTTAATTAATACTCGTAAGTTAATATGAATTCCTAAACGAGTCCATATAATATTTATTTGCGGTGGCCTACCATTTTATACAAACAAGCACATTTTTTAGATCCTTTTTACAAAGTTACTTATTTTGTTGTTGTCACATATTAGCTTCCTGGTTGTGATAAAAAACACATGCATTAGTTTCTTTCAATATTGATCTCAATTTGTTTTCACCCGGCAAGAATTTGTGATTATTGATGCATGACGTCATAACATCATATTTTCAGTTGCCCAAGTTATAAGACTTATAAAAAGTGATGATTAATCAACGCAATCAAATCAATAAAAGTATCACTGTTGTCCCGAAATTCATTACATCAAGATACTATTTTTAATTTTATATTTTTAAAAAGACTATTCAAACTTTGCACGCGATGTCCCTCAATAAAAATCAATACAATTATCTACGTGCGTATGGATCTTTTATTGTAGATCAAATAAATACAGTCAAACCTGTCTTAGCGGCCACCTGTCTATAGCAGCCAACCTGTCTATAGTGGCCATCAAAAGTTATCCCCTGCATGGAAAAATAGTGTTATTTCACCTGTCTATAGTGGCCACCTGTCTACAGTGGCCACTATTCTTGACTCCCTTGGGTGGCCACTATAGACAGGTTTGACTGTATATGTTTTGTATTGAGCTGGAACCCCATGACACTATAAAAAAGACCCTATTTTTAGTTTACTTTATCTACAAGACTATTATGAACGTGATGCACATTTCACCGTCAATAAAAATCAATACTTGTATCTACGTAGGTACATTTGATAGTGTTCCCATAAATGTATGATATAAATAGACCCTATTTTAAAAGTTCTTCATAAACAAAGATATCATTGACAGCATAAAAACATTAACCAACTACATGGTGGATCACACATTAACTCTATAGAAATGCCATAATGTAGAAGTAAAAAATAAACTTGTATTTTGTTTTTCTGTATCGGGGTAGGGTCTATGGAAGCTGTGTATTATACTAGTCATGGATATTGAAAATAACTCATCTTTTTTTTAAAAATCATTATTGCTTGTTCTTGTTTTCTTACTAATTATTCAAATTATTGATTTAAAAAATCTAAATTTGTTGAATAACAACAACCCTCTTCAAATCAAATATATATTGAACATTATGAAGAAGAAAAAAAACCTCAAGAAGTTATTTTGCAACAACGAATGCAGGTTGCTCAAGGTTTCCAATCAATAATGTAGTTGTACATTCCAAAAACTCAGAAACTCGCGAGTATGACTCCCGGTATGAGGTGGTATACATTGTACATGTAATTAAACTTCTTTCTAGACCAGTACAAGGGGCCACCAAACCTTTTCACATGTTTTTTCCTCCTTTATCATTTGTCCTTTCCATACATGTTTGATCTCTTTCCCAACGAAGGGTATGAAAATATTTGTGTTTGTTCTTTTTTTCCCTTCTTTGAAGTCCTTTGCATCTTTTCTTTAATTTGAATACAGAACAGATCTAGATGTGTATCTATTTCCAACCCAAGGGCATGAAATTATTTGTTATTTTTCAATTTTTTGATAGTATGTTTTGGTTTGCAGTACTTCCGTTTTGTCATTTCTATGAATTAAGAACATAAGATAGATTTATCTACTAGTATTTGCCACCAATCGACATGATTACCTTTGTTTATGTTATTATTTTTTCCCTATGGATGCAGTTTTTCTTCCATCTGTTCTATGAATAAAGAACCTTCAATTGATTGATCTCTTTCTTATAATTTGTTTTTGCAGTCCTTCCGTTTTGCCATTACTATGAATCAAGAACATAAGATAAATGTATATGTTTACCACAATATAACATGATTCCATTTGTTTGTCTTATTGTTTTTTTCCTGTATACACACAAGTTATCATTCCATCTGTTTTTATGAATAATGAACCTTCAATTGATCAATCTCGTATGTATCATCAACGGGCAAGGATTTTCTATTTAATTTATTTATTTAATTTATTTTTTTGGGGGGGGGGGGTCTGCCCCTTTCTCCATTTTGAGCTTTGCAGTCTGCACTAATAATCAGATGTTCTTTTCTTTTCTTTTTTTACTAAGGTAAGCAACAACATTTCAAAAATGTATCCATCATTTGGTACTTGGTAGGCAGAATACAAGGAAAATATAAATATTATGAAGTTAACAAGTGTGTGATGTCTATGACCTATAGAACTATTACCTGTAGAACTGCTACGTTTTGCTTGTACAAGCCTGCAGCATCCAAACCTTCATCTATCCAGTCCCTTTTTTTTCCACCCAGGTATGTCACAACGTTTCCAAAATATATCAATCATTCGGGAAGGGGAAATGTAACAGAAAAAATGACAAATGGGATTCCTGTAATAAACAGTGTGTCTAATCTAAAATAGACAACAAAGAATGGACAACTGAATAACACAACTCCTCCCATTTCCTTTCCTCCTACAAGCCTGGAGGATCAGATGTTCTTTTTAACCCAGGTATACAACAACATTTCCATAATATATCAATCATTCTGAGAGGGGGATATGCAAGTGGAAAAAATAACAAATCAGGGAAAGTAAAAAGTGTGTGATATATAAAATAAGACAACAATCAAAGGAGAACTGGACAACAGAACTCCAACGTTTTTCCTCCTACAAGCCTGGAGGATCAGATGTTCCTTTTTTTTACCCAGGTATACAACAACATTTCCGTAATATATCAATTTGGAGGGGGACATGCAATGGAAAAAATAACAAATTAGAGAAGGTAAAAAGTGTGTGATATCTATATAATAATGGACGACTGGACAACAGAACTCCTACTGTTTCCTCCTACAAGCCAGGGGCCCATTTCATGATTTCGTAACACAACCTTGGTATAACTTTGACATTTACGGCAACACGTGTTGCATGAAAGAGTCTTTGCTATTATATGTTTTTCCTCCTACAAGCCTGGGGATCCAGATGTTTTGTTTTTTTAATCCAGGTAAAAGACATTTCCTAAATTTCATCAATCAGTTTGGAGGGGACATCGGGCTACCATATATAGTTATAGTTTATACACACAAGCTGTTTGAGCTGCATGCACACGATTAGGGATTGGGAGTAGGGTTTAGGGTAGGTTTATAGTTGAGGGTCCAGTTTAAATTTGGGAAAATGGACATTTCAAGCACCATACATAGAAGTCCAAGAGACCATAAACCGCACCACCAACTTCCTTCTTCGAATAATTATCACCATGGAAAACTTCAAGAACTACACACACACACACACACACACACACACACACACACAAGTTGTTATTCACTCGCATTGATCATAACAATCATATCAGCATCAAAGAAGCAAAAATGAACTCACCTGTTTTTCTGAGGGGAAAATTGCTACTGTCGTACTGTCCGAAGCCCATTGGCTGGTGGTGGAACTGGGGCGATACATTATGGGGCGGGGAGTGGTGGTCTATGGAATTCGGAGGGGTCCTGGAATGACAGAAATAAGAAAACAAATGTTTAAATATTCAGAATTATGATTAGACAGACAGTTAGGAGACAGACAGAAAGATCAAGATGATTTTGTAATCGCTTTAGCAAACCAAAGCCTGATCAATAGACTGTCAACATCCCCACCCCCGCCCTACCACTGTTGTCTTCTTGCAGATTGTTTAACATTTCCTTTTCATTTTCCTCCTTATTTTCTAGGCCTGAATGTCTTGATGTGACAATCCCCTGCCATGCAATTGCTAATTGCTAATTCATATCACGTTAACCAACAAGGGGGAAAGTAAATATACAAAGTTATGAACCCAGTTAAACATGGAGGAACGACATTTCTAAAGAAATTTCTTCGTCTTGATATGAAGGTGTTTGGAATTGAAAACAAATATTACAAGACAAAAAAGCCCCTGTGAGCCCCAAAATAGCCCCCGTGAAAATTTTTTAAGGGGGCTTTTTTTCTTTCTGAATTTAAAGAAAATAGCCCTCGTTAAATAAAAAAGTATTTTAGGGGTTGCCCCCATGTGTGAACAATGTCAGTCTTTATTTGTCCAGCTCCCTGCTGGAATGCTCCCTGGGAAGGGGAAAGTGAGGCATAACGATCTGGGTGGAAGTCAGCATGACCCTCTATTGCCCTGGAAACCAGAAATGCATGGCATCCTCCACTTGGGCGGGCTACGGAGGAGTGGAATGAACTCCAATGGAGGAGGAGCAGCAGCCATCATAATATTAATTATGAACACTTACATTGCGCAGATACAATTTTTATAAATATACACTACCGTGCATTACATAACAAATTAAGAATAACAATTTTAAAAAGTAAAAAAAAACTAGATGGATCTTCGATTGCGCGCAATCGAAAATTATGCCTCCGCTATCACGCGATTTTAATATCAAGCCCAAATTAACATGCACTGATTTAATTTTAAAAAATATTTTTCATATATTTTGAGTCCTGTGACCTTGACCATATGACCTTAATCTTTGATGGCTCCCTAAAAAACATTCAGGTACCAAGTTTGATTGAAATCTGACATTTAGTTCTTGAGATTTTGGCATTACAAGCTTTTTTGCATGCATAATGAGTCCCGTGACCTTGACCTCAATCTCATGACCCCAACATTTTATGGCTACGTTGATTCTTTATGATACATTCAGGTACCGAGTTTGATTGAAATCTAACATTCAGTTCTTGAAATTTTGCCATTACAAGCCATTTTCGCATACATATTGAGTCCTGTGACCTTGACCTTTGACCGCATGACCCCCCAAATCTAATCAGATCAGTGGCACCCCGATATGTACACTCATACCAAGTTTGAAATTGATCCGTCAACCAGTTCTTGAGATATCGCAAGAACGAGGCTTTTTTACACATACATTGAGTACTGTGACCTTGACCTTTGACCTCATGAACCCCAAAATCTAATCAGATCATTGCCACCCCAATATCTACACTAATACCAAGTTGGAATTTAATCCGTCAACCAGTTTTTGAGATATCGCGAGAACGAGGCATTTTTGTATATATATTGAGTCCTGTGACCTTGACCTTTGACCTCATGACCCCTAAAATCTAATCAGATCATTGTCACCCCAATATGTACACTCATACCAAGTTTGAAATTGATCTGTCAACTGGTTCTTGAGATATCGCGAGAACGAAAACGGGACGTACGTACGGACGGACGGACGTACGTACGGACGGACGGACGTACGTACGGACGTACGTACGGACGGACGGACGGACGGACGGACGGACGGACGGACGGACGGACGGACGGACGGACAACCCGAAAACATAATGCCTCCGGCCACTTCGTTGGCGGAGGCATAAAAAAAATGGTTGTGTACATCATTAAGAGATCTTCAGTAACTGTCTTTTTAGGAAACTGATAATAACATTGCACAACTCAGTGCGTGTGTGTTTGGTGGCCCAATCAGGCCACAACATTTTTTTTTTTCTTCTTTTTTTGTGGCTCCAAGCCACCGCTAATGTAGAGCTTAGAGATGAGTTTGGAATCATATTAGGTGCTAAATACTATGAATTAAGCCCGAGTCATGTCAGTTATTTTTATAAACCTGGTCCCAACATATTTGCACTGGTCTGGAACAAACCGGTGCTCTGGTTCATAGAAAACACACATGGCCCCTAATAGTGACGGTCGGGAAATGGTGTTATCGACCGATGATGCGACTTGGGCTTACTATGAATTGCTAGCACTAAACAGAAATGACTGCACTTACCAATGCCTGTATGGGGGTGAGTGGTTGAGAGTCCCGCTCCCTCCATAGTCGTGTCTCTGCTGTCGATTTAACAGGAACTTCTGAAGCTTGTCCTTCACCTCCGAGGATGCAACTGCACCTGAAATTATAGAAAGTAATATGAAGCCAAAGTTAATAATTGCAATACAAGTAATAATAATAATAATAATAACAGTAAAAATTAGTACTACTACTACTTCTAGAACTACTCACAATACTAATAATAACAATAACAACAATAGCAAAGGCAATAGCAAGAAAACAAATTTAGCACAGAAGACGTTTCAAAAGCACTTGTATGAATTAAGGCCGAGTCATTACGGCTATTTTATAAACCGGGTTCCGATCGACTTGCAACGGTCGGAACCCGGTGCTCCGAAAAAAAGTAGTGTCGTGGGAATCACACTGGCCTTGGCGCGCGCCCATTTGTGTTTACTACTTGAAGGAAAATTTAGCAACGTATATAATTTTCTCATATTCAATAAATGACTAGTAAAAAATTGGGTCATGTATATTCATACGATAATTTTTGACTAACCACTTTTTTTTTATATCGGAAAATTGTATATAATATGCTAATAAATGCTACTTTAAGTCCCGGTTTCGTTTTTTCGGAGCCCGGTTTCGAAAAAACAAAACCGGGACCCGATGTTGACGGTCGGGAACCGGTGTGACCGACCGAACCGACTCAGCCTTAGTATAAATATTACCCTGGTCGATTAATACTGGGTGTATTGATACTACTATGTACTAGTACCCCTTTCACTATACTTGTTTAATATCAAACTTGCAATAGCATCATGCATGACAGCAATTGCATGACAGGGATCTAATTGTTTTCCCTGTTGGCCCATTCAGACATGTTTGAACAATATCATAATCTTGGTTGCATAATTGTCAGCCCAGCACACAATATAAGCCACACAGAAGAATAATTTATAGTAACTTTGAAATGTATATATTGAAACGCACCCAATATCAAGTGAAAAGATGGCCTGGAACACGTTTCAAAACGTTTATTTAGGGGCTAATCACATGGGAAGATGAACGCACCCTACACCCTCTCCATCTCCTCCATCATTATCCCAATCATCATCATGATCAATGGAAATGAACGCATCCCATAGATCTATCACTACCAATATGCCAATCCCCATTCATGATCATCATCACCAGGAGTGCTAATCCATCCTAATAAATATTAAAGAGCTATTATAATTTAAAAGACGAGTCAATTTTTGACAAATTACCAAACAAATAAATGTACCTGGGCAAACGATTAACAATAGATCAGGCAACAAGATTGTTTTGCCCCAGTTTAAATGCATGGGTCACCCTCTTTCTATTTCAATTTATTGAAAGGGTAATGAAACCCTGGCAAACGGTTGTTTTGACTGTACGAGGGAGGCTAAATAGGAGGAACCGTATGTGCATAATTTTGAATAAAATCTATCCCAAAAAATCAGAAAGCTAAATGACCATATCTGCCCAAAATAAGAAGATATATTGTAATTGTCCAATCCATTCGGGAGAAAATTGTCATATTCCTTTCTAATTCTGCTTCCTGTTCTGAAAAGTTTCTAGATTTTACTTCCTTTTTAATAAGAAAGACCAATAGGAAAGAAGATAAACTGCAAAACCTTGTTATCACCTAAAGAATGCATTCATGGTTTATACAACAATATAATTACCAACCATCATTTCCGTTTCCCCAGGGTGGTCTTCATAGATTATAACATGTGCATGTAGATGGGATATGAAAGTATGGAAAAATCACACCTCTGCTTTTACAAAACACTCATCCCATGTGCTTTTCTCATCGCATCGCATTGCATCCCTAATAATACGCCTCATTGGTGAGGTTAAGTGCCCTTCGAGCGTTGCTGCTGAGGAGGAGGGGGCGGGCGGGTGGTAAAGAGCGTATTAGAAAAGGTGTGCCACACCGCGGGACACGCATCCCGGGGTATCCAAGGCGTGAATGTCACGGCACAATGTGCAGTCACGTTTGCGACACAACGACAACGACTGCCCCGCCGAACGCCCCCTACACTCAACCTCTATTGCAAAGGTTATGATGACCCAATTAAACTCTTCAAGTACACATTTAGATCAAAGGCATACAGAACAACCCAATTTAAGCCTCAAGTACACATTTAGATCGAAGGCATTGATTCAGCACAACCCAGTTAAACCTGAAGTACATATTTAGATCGAAGGCGTACTACAGTGCCCACAAGAGGAAAGCTTTCCAACAGGAAAACTTGTCTAGTTATTAACCCCTTCACGACTGATTGATTTTGCTATAACATGTATTCTCCATCTACATGTACATGTATGTACTCCTGCTGGGGTATTTGGGGGACCAGTCCGGAAGGGGTTGAAAAGTAGCCCCTGAAAATGTTTTGACTAAAGGGAATATATTAAAAACATGTTGAAAGCATGTCTTGATATTAGAATTGCCTCACCTGCCTGGTGCTCTAGGGCCATTCAAATCCTTTTAGAGAGAAACTTCATTGACTAAAATGGTGTACCAACTTCTCTTGAGATGAATTTAATGATGGTGAATAAAAAATGAAGGAACAAATCCGGCTCAGTATACATAATGACAGAACACATGAGGTGATGAGAATCTAGTGGGTGTAACACTTCAACAAGGTACAGATGTAAATAAATAGGCGTAAACTTGAGTGAGGGAGAAACAAGAAAGGTACTTGTAAAACTTGAGGAGAGGAGTGTACCGATACGCATCCACAAGGGCTCGGTAAAAACAGAAACGTTAATGACGTAGATATGTTTGCACCCCGTATTGAAATTCAAATGGCTGTTGATTCACAGGTATACTGTTTGTTTGCATAAAATCCAAGCGTTCAATTACAAGTCCTGATATAGAGAAGTTTCTTTTCACCGATCGAAAAACAGAAATAGAAAAGGGGAAATGAGAGGAGAGTGGGGGTAAATATAACTTGTAATTTCAGGCAATTTTCTCAAGATGTAAACAGCCGTCTCGAGGGGGTGGGTACATGTAGTTTGGTGTGAACAATTTTGCGGATGTAATTATAAACAAGTGCAGAGAGATTCTGCGGCAAAGAGCAAGTTGAAAACAAACTATCATGGATTGTCCTCTTGGAGCCAGAACAAGAAAACACATTCAAAAATACATTGCTTTTTATTAGAGAAGGTGGAATGTTATGTTTGACATTGAATGAAATCTGAAGCCCCACAATACAACAGAAAGGACATTTCATTTGCAATGTCCTGGCCTACTTGCAAACTTTTGAGGGACTTTTTAACTTTTAGATTCTAGATTTGACATTAGGCCTGGGAATTTAATGCTGGAAAATGATAATGAAGATGTTTTAAATGTAGTTTTTATGTCATAAATGAATTTTTAAATACATACTAGCAAAGAAGTTTAGAGTCACACCCTTGCTTCGCGATGTATCATAAATGAATGCAAAAGCCATTAAAATTCACTTTTTGTCATTTCAAAACAAACAAAAAATACAAAACTAAAGTAAAGTAACACAAAATAGTATAGATTTTTAAATGATACCTTACTGATTGCATAGCAAGGTATATTTATGAAGATACGATTAAAAGTGTCACACATTTAAAAAAATTATTTCCATCGATTTTCAACAAGGTTTTAAATCGCAATTTATCTCAAATTCGTCAAAATGGTTTTATCTGAGGGTTGTTGTTGTTTTTTTTTGCATTTAAACCATGACAATACTCTGATCTTATTCCCAGGTCTTCCCTCGTCTTACTTTATATGTTTCCTTGTCACTCTGCTGTCTCATCTAGCCCATCATGTCTCTTATCAAATAATAGACCTAAGCAATAACCTCAATTTACGCTCCCCATTAAAATTGCGGCTTCCAAAAATAGGTAAGACGATTGAGCTCGACATCAACCGAGCTGTGTGCCCACGTCAAACACTAGCGGAGGACCAAAATAGAACGGAGTACAAACATAAATACACACACTTGTACGCTTTATGGCTTCGGTGCAATTTAGATGTACCGTCTTTATATGTTGCTACAATGTATTATGAAAGGCACGATGTACTTCTAAGTACAATGTATACATGTGCATGCATGATGTAACATCTATTTCAAGTCAAACAAAGAACTAAATTGAGAATACCAATTAGTAAGTTTATCACGATTGACATTTGTACGCTTTACGCCTTCGGCGCAATTTAAATGTACTGTCTTTATCTGCCATGTATCCACATAATGAAAGACAAAATGTACTTGCAAGTACAATGGTAAATACATAGCTCATGATGTAACATGTACAATGGATAAATGAAAATAGTTCATGATGTAACATGTATTTCAAGTCTAACAAAGAACTAAATTTAGAATACCAATTTGACACTCGTTTGTACACTTTAAGCATTCAGCGCAATTTAAATGTAGCATCTATAACGGTCTATATCTGCTCCTCTCGTTATTTAATGTTGCCACATAATGATAGGCACGATGTACAAAGTATGTACATAGTTCATGTTGTAACATATATGTATTTCTAGTCTAACAAAGAACTAAAATGAGAATACCCAATTGTATATTTTGACACTTGTGCACTTAACGCCTTCAGCGCAATTTAAATGTACCATCTTTTGCGGTCTGTACCTGCTCCTTTCGTGATTTAATGTTGCCACATAATGACAGGCACGGTGTTTAAAGTATGTACATAGTTCATGTTGTAACATGTGTATTCCTAGTCTAACAAAGAACTTAATTGAGAATACCCATTTGTATATTTTCACATTTGTACACTTTACGCCTTCAGCGCAATTTACATCTATTGCGGTCTGTACCTGCTCCTTTAGTGATTTAATGTTGCCACATAATGACAGGCACGGTGTTCAAAGATATCCATAGTTCATATTGTAACATGTATTTCGAGCCTAACAAAGAACTAAATTGTACACTTTACGGCTCCGGCACAATTTTAATTTACAGTCTACCAAGTATATCCGTTACTTTTGTTATTTCATGTTGCCCCATACATGTAATGAAGGTCATAACGTGCAAGTATGCATGTACATAGTTTATGATGTAACATTGTATTTCAAGTCTATATATTATAAACAAAGAATTAAACTGAAAATACCAACTATATCTAGTACAACTGAATAATACAACTGACACACACTTTCACGCTTCATGCCTTAGGTGCAATTCAAATGTACTGTCTATATCGGCTCTTTTTGTCATTTCATGTTGCCACATAATAATAGGCACGGTGTACAAGTATGTACATAGTTCATGATGTAACATGTATTTACACAGAACTATTAAAATTGAGAATATTTATCAAATAGTACAAATTATGTATATATATTCGAACACAATTGACACTTGTATGCGTTATGACATTGGCGCATTAAATGTACCGTATATATCTGCTCCTTTCTTATATGTGACCGGCTATAGCAAAACCCAGCACTTGTCTGTAAGAATCAAAATGTAGATTTTCATACCATTACAAAGGCCTCATCACAAGCTTTCATTTTGTGATGCTTTGTTCTAACTAATTGGTCAATAATTGGCGAAGATATGATTGTTTCAATTTACAATCAAAGGTCTTTTACACACATTGTGTGAACTTAAAATGCCCATTTCTTCTAAACATGAATTACAGACAAGTGCCGGGTTTTGCCATAGCTGGTCACATTTAATGTTGATAGGCAGGATGTACAAATAGTATGTGCATAGTCCATGGATGTAACATCTATTTCAAGTCTAACACAGAACTAAATTGAGAATATCAAGTAGTACACTATAATAATAAAAAATTTGACGAATGTTCATACATGTACACATAGTTCACACCCACAAAGCACTAGGTGCATGTAACACTAACTAGGCTATATAACAATACGGAACAAGTTTGTGCTTGCATGCATCAAAATGTAATAACATCAAATTTGAGACAATATTCAACAAAAGGATTGCTTGCTTGTCTTGAAATTGCAAAGGAAATATGAAAGAAAAAAAGAATGTAGAATGCTTACAAGATCTTGGGTCAAGTTTTGGGTTACCCAAAAGAAGTGGAGCTGGATGGCCCAAAACTATAAAGAAAAGAAAACAGAACATAAATTTGGTTGCCCAATCGGGCAATAAAAATTTGGCATTCATGAACAAAATTGCGGTGGCCATCAGACTAATTACTACTGTAAGTAGTAATTTCAAGCCATGGCCCTGCATTTATCCATCTACATGTACTAGTGTGTATTGTATACAGTCAAATCTGTTCATAATGACCACTTTAATATGAAGGGAATAAAAAAGAAAAGTGGCCTCTGTAGAAAGGTGACATCTATAAACAGGTCCTAAAACAATGTTTTCCACTGCAACGGATCACTGTTGAAGACCACTAGTTACAGAAAGTTGGCTGCTATACTATCTTATAGACTGAAAATTGTATAAGATAGAATATCGCAATCCAGTATTGAATTACCCTGTTTACCAACTGCTGTATCATGATTTGGCAAAACATACCAGGTGTTGCTGGGGTTTTTTTTTTCGACAGGAAATGTTGATCATTAGCAGAAGTGTGCAAATATAAGGATTTAGTGGAATAGAGGATATTATTTTACAGCTAATGACGTATTTGAACACCAAAGAGCAAGACCATGATTACACTGCATGTACATCTACAAACATCAGTGACGTAGCATGGTCGGACCAATTTTGTTTGTGTGGGGGGGGGGGGGCATACAAATGATTGGGGGGGGGCACACCTTGTGTATTTAATTTGTTTTATTATTGGGGGGCACGTGCACGGATGTAGAACTTCAGACAGCTCTTACAAAGTCAATTTCAGAAGCTACATGTAAGTACTGCTTGTCATAGGACAATATTTGCTGTCAATTCATGTACAGTACATATATACAGTACATGTGTATTTCTCCACTTCTCACATAGCATGTGACCTCTTTTATGTGACCTTAGAGCCAGCAAATTTGTTCAATGATTCATCTTTTTAAAGACCTTAAATCGCAAAAAAAAAAAAAAAATCATGTTTTCATTAGGTATGAAAAACAATGAACAAGCAAATAGAACCATGTAATAAACGTGAATGATATTAACAAATGGGGAATGACAGTCCCATTTTCCAATGTCAAATATAATAGTGACATAATATCCTTTTTCAATGTGAAAATGAAAACAATATAGGCAGTAATGGCACAATCATAATCCACATTGTATGTATTTTTTTAAATGCTGAATTGATTAAATCATCATTAAAAAAATATTGTATTAACGTCACACCACCTCCATCTGAACATTTGACCTCTACAAACAAAGTATACAATGACACATCAATATCATTGTGCTGTCGCGCACTCTATAATAACATAGAAGCAGTAATGGCACATTCAATATAATCTATTTATATTTCTTTCAATAGGCTGAATTGATAATTAAATAATCAGTAAACAAAAAATATTGTTTAAATGACACGCCACTTCCATCTGAACATCTGACCTCAAAGTATACATACAATGACACAGCAATAATTATCATTATGCTGTCACACACACTATTAAAACATGCAATAATATAAACAGACCAAATTAAACCATTAATTGCTGGATCTTTTATAGGCGAGACTCAAATAAAAATAAACATCTCTTTATAAGAAAGAGGGGGGAAAATCTATATTAAACTAGGGCTGGGAAGAAGAAAAAAAAATCCATAGCTGGAGGGAAAAATTATAATTATTCTGAAGAAAAAGTTAGCGGGGATGGAAACATTGAAAACATCGTCATCCCTTTAGAACAACACAACCTTTACGTCACGAGAGCGCGAGCGGCGCATAATTGCATTTCCATGAATCGACACATCTCAAGAAAGGAAAGAAGGAAAGGCAAAGGAAAGGAAAGAAAAGAAGGCGCCACTTTTAGATTCAAGGCGAGGGGGACTGAAAATAGACTCGGGAGGTAAACAGAGAAGCTGACGCACATCACAAAAGAGATGAAATGCTAAAATGAGCCGAGGAAAGAGGAGAGAGGAGAAAATCGAGGTCTTATATATCTAGCACCCTTTTCACATTCGAGAGCTTGCAACTTTAAACCGTTTAAGAAGTAATTTTAGGGAAGATGACAAACGTCTTGAAAGAGATGAACGTGCCGAGGAGATGAGAGGAGAGGAGAGAGAGAAAACAAAGGTCTTCTCTCACCCTTTTCATATTCACGCTACATGTACATGTAGCTTGTGAGATCACACAGTTTAAAAAAGCAGTGTTAAAAGAAAGTTGGTAACCAAGAGTCGAAGAAGCTAACGACATCACAAAAAGAAATGAACCGAGAAAAAGAGAGAAGAAATGTCAAAGCATACAGCCTATTTCGCTTGCCGCCGGTATTCTTTTTGTATACAAAATTAACCCTCTTCTGAACCATTTTGGAATCGAGCTAACTCTCGGTGTGAAAAGGGATATTTCTCCTGTGTGCATGTTTTCTGCTAACATGGGCAGCATATTATTGATTTTATTGAACTTGCTTTAAAATTTAACCAAAGATTCTTTACTCTGCGAGTGTTAAAAAAAGATCGAAGTGCTTTTTAAATAGGACTGTGGTTGCCTTAAAGGGGATTTCAAGTGCCTCTGGAAAGAATACAATTACGAATGAATGCGTTTCACATCTATAAATACATCCTTGTATTATTGCATAATTATAGCATCTCTTATAGAGCACTTTTTAATCTGCTCTTTGTAAAGGTGCATCTTAGGAATAAGTCGAGATGTATTAAAAAAATATGATTCACAGAGTCTTCTTTCTCTCAAAGTTTTGTAATGCATCAAGCAATATATTTTCAAACTCGGCTTATATACTATTTTTACTGTAATCTTTATGAAAGAATTAATTCAGATTACTATTTTTACAGAAGAAATTAATATTGTTATTTTGAACATCTAAACATATTTTAAGTATTAGAATGTGGTCTGAATTTCAAAAGCAATACAAAAGGAGGAAAATCCACGTTCTGGGAATATATTAAATTGGTGGTTTAATAGTACTTAAATATTAGTTTGTAAGATTAAGGTTAAATAATTTGAGGAATTCCATAAGCTCAAAACAAAATGAAAACCAATGTTTGTTTGATCAAGATCACTTTAAAAAACATAGGTGACATATGAATAGAGCTCTACAAACAAGGGTGTTGAACTTCAGTAACTTCACCAATATGTTTGATAAGTTTAAATTACATAACTTGTACCAAAGTGGTTCTTAAATTGATTCTGAAAATATCTCTAAACTGAAAGTTTATTTAGCAGGAAAATACATTAACAATGTTTGAAAACAGGGTTTAATCTTCCAGATGTTTGCATACTGCTCTCTTGAGTTAAAGCCTGCTATTTGAATGAAAATAGCCTTCTGAATAGTTAATTTAGATTTTCTTTCTACAATGCCAGCATGGTTTCACTAATAACACACTATGTATAAAGCTACTTAATATAAGTTTTACAAGAATTTGTATTTCCCTTTAAAGAAAACAACAGTCCAAAATGATTCTTTATTATGAAATTGATCCGTTTAAGAATTGGGAAAGGAGAAGAGAAGAAGGAAAAGGGAGAAATAGAAGACGGTGAGCAAATGAGTTGGACAAGTACGTGGGCGACAAATTTGTGCCGAGAGCGCGAACATCGCTCATCCAGAGGTTTTTTTCTCCCCCCCCTTTTCCGTTGAATTTCATCGGGAGGAAGCGTGTTTGTGGGCGACGAAAATAGTTGCGCTAAATTTGGCGCAGTGTTTGCTGCATCGGTGGCAATTTTGGAACAACTTCGTTTGCCAGTGGGTATTCTCGCTCCCGATTTAGCGCTGAATGTATTTGCAGGTGAATGAAAGGATGCTAAATATACATTGCCGCAATTTACGCACCAATCCATTACAGACAATTATGTGCACCTTCAACATACTCGGTGGAAAATAGAAATCTCAATTGTTATTTCTGCTTGTCTTACTTTTATATTGAAAGAGACAATATGTTTGATGACTATTTAAAATAATGAATTTTCCCCAAACTGAAGTTGATGGCTGGCTAAGAGTGTGTATGCTTCCGATTCAAGGACTGATACAGGGAGAACAAACTCAAATTAAATGAAAAGAAGTCAGGGCTATTCAAAATTAACAGGAGAAATTTTCATCCACAATCATTTATGCTTTCGTAAAAATGTAAAATTGATTCAGATATATACATGTCTTAATCATAAAGATTATTCAGAATAATAAGCAACCTAAACCTAACCCACTAACAAACAAAAAAATCATGGACGGTATAATAATAATAATAATATAACGTATTTGTATAGCGCCTACTGCAGGCCAGCCTCTAAGCGCTTTGAGATAAAAAAAAGTTGTAGATAGAGTCTATGTTTGAGCTATGACTGATAGTGTTCTTGGTAGAGAAACGATTTAAGGTTGAGTTTGAAAGAGTCAACAGAGTCAACAGTCAATTTGATATTTGTCCACTTTAAAAAGTATAAAGTTTTTTTTTCCTGGTGGCACAGTCAACTTAGTCAAGTAAATGAAAAAAGGACTACTACATTTTTATGAGCCTGAAACTAATAAATACAGGGGAAAGTTTGATAATATTTAATATTTATATTAATAATAATAATATTGAATATTTCTATCGCGCAATACCCACCTAATAAGGTGCTCAAAGCGCATGGGAAAGATAGTAAATGATTAAACAAATGAGTAAGAAGGGGACAGTAAGATAAAGAAAAGAAAGAAGGTCTTTTAATATTAAATGTTGTTTGAAACAAATGATATTTCAACCTGTCCTTAAATGTTTCCACGGTGCTTATTTTAAGCCCTGCCAATTTTTTTATCAGCAACTGTCAAACTCCTGTTATTCTGTTCTCCAGCCCCTTGTCTATAATTAGGCCCTTTCTATGAAGGTGGGGATTTTGTACAGTTTCACTTTCTAATTCTAGTTTCTATCACCGCAAAATTCTTTTTATATAGTTATAAATGAAGCCCTGGTATTTGTGGTCGAGGTCCAAGTTTTCTTTTCATTAAACATCCACTCTGAAAGTTTCAATAGCATTTATTTTTAAAAGCTGTGGTGTTTTTGTATAATTTATTTTCAGTGAAACTAGATTTTGTTTTCCACAAAAAACGTTTTAAACAAATTATATTTTGCACTCTTCTTCCTTTCACTATAATTTTCATTATATTTCATTAATGTCCCCATACTGAAATGTATTTTATTTAATTCTGCATTTATTTTGAAAATGACACTACTTCCTGAAACTTCTACCTGCAGGTATTATGCAGAGTATTTAATAAGAAAATGTACCAATAAAAAAATCTACTTTATTTAAACAAATAATTATGTTTGTTGATCTTTGAAGTATCATTGAAAAAATACTTTGCCCTCGTTCAAAAAACACATGTACAAGTTGTGTACACTTAATGAGACTTTTACAAATTTGTAAAAAATAAAGCACACAAAACACTTACAAAAATAATCCAATACTCAGTGGATTTCTGTGATTATATTATACCTCATCAGTCTGTCCTTACAAAATATATTTAGAATGCCCCCGAGTTCTTTCTCATATGATGTAAATACGAAAGCGTCTGGTTCTGTTGATAAACAATCTGAATCTATTTCTGTTTTGCCTTTTTCCCCCCGAGCAACAAGCAACTTGGCCGGAGCGAGGACATAGTAAATTGCAAAACAGCTCGGCAACAACAGAAATGAAACGTACTGTAAAATGATGGGATAAAGTAGAACCCATAAATAAAAGGTTTCTTGCAATTTTTTAGTTGTTTTAATCTTTTTCTTTTTCCAATCTGTTCTCCCTAACAAAAAAAAATGGTATAAAACTCCAATGACTGCATGCAATTCAATTGGTTGTTTCAATATGTTGTTCCTTTCATTCCTATTCTCAGGGGCAATAAAGGATAAACACTTTAAAGACCGAGTTCAATTAAGTCAAAAAATGTTACATTCCACTCATAGTAACAGTAACAACAACAACAACAAAATATATATATAAAAGGATAAGCCTAAAATGTAATATAGTCAGCGCATTGTTTCTAATTTTCTAATTTGTGAGCGCCTAAAGAAAGACCTGTATATTCAAAATGCAATGTAGTCAGACGATTGTTCCAACATATTTTCATCCCTGTCTACAGTATTTGCAGTGCCTCAGCAAATGACATACATGTCGGAAAGGGTGCATGTAATTTAGGCAGTAGTTGTTTCAACCTTTCCTTTTCACCCACGGTCGGTCGTTTCTATTCCCGTCACGACTGGCATACCCGCTTTTGAGAACGACGGAGTGGATATTGGGTGACTGGTCCCCACCCCCAAATGAAATAATCACCACTTCCCATACGACCCTGGGATGTAATCAAATGAGGAACGAAAAGCAAAAAAAAAACAAAAAAAAAACAAGGGAGAAATCAAAACAAGAGGGCCTGGGATTGTCAACGGAAAAAATACATTCTGCGCCTCTTCGTTCGTTCGCCGAGGGACACAGACACGTTCTGTTTGTGTTAGTAATTTAAACCATTAGGTAGACGGGTGCATACATCAGGGCTCCACACTAGCACTTTCCCCGAAGCCCGGGGCTAGCGAAAATTGCTGGCGGGCCAGTAAACTTGATAAATGTCAAATTTTTGTTCTGTTTGCGCTAGTAATTTATACCATTTGGGACAGTAGATAGGCACATACATCAGGGCTCAATGATAGCACCTCCCCGATGGCCCCGAGACAGTGACAAATGCAGTCGGGCCAGTAACATCAATGTCAAATTTTAGTGGCCCGCTAAGGCAACTACTGTAGGTTTTGAAACTTACGAATATCTAGCTACACTTATATCCATTTTATATATGTAAGGATGTTTGGCACCAAGCTGCCGAACACTTGATTTGTGCACATGCGCAGTTATCTTTTTGTGGCCATATGCTGCATTTGAGGTAGGGAGAATTCCATTTCATTGTAATGTGCTCTAACAACAATAATAATAGTCCAGCATTTATATTGCACTACCAATATAGAAATTCTATTCCGAGGTGCATTATACTTTATGGTATAATATTACTGTGGCTGTAGCCGAGCTGCCTTGCACGTGCATCAAGCATTATAACCCGTTCAGGACGGACTGATTTTGCTACAACAATTGTATTCTCCATAGATCAAAGCCCAAATATTTTCGGGACCAGTCCTGAACGGGTTAAGGAATAAATTCCTGCCAGGTACCTATTTACTACACCTGGGATTAGAGCAGCAAAAGTTAATTAAGTGCCGTGCTGCAGCTGGGAATCGAACCTACAACCCACAAAGTGAAAGACAAAGGCCAGAACCAATATACCATGACACTTCCATGACAACGGAGACAACAGCTAAATTCACATTCGGTGTCGTCGACGTAAGGCATGAAACTTGTTTGATTTTGACACTGAAAACAGGAATACAACTTGTAGTAAAGACTATTCCTCAGACATTATGCTCTATTTCATAATTTGTTATCATGAAACTAATACAATATTCTGGCTAGCCAAACAGGCTAGTTTTTCTTAGATTTTGGCTGGAACTAGCCAGGATTTTGGGTAGCGGGCTAGTGTTAAGTTCACATCCTGACAGAGACACAACAGCTACAACTACTTACTAGGTTTCCCCTTTTTCGCCAGAAGTTGTTCGAGATGTTGCTGCTTTTGTTGTTGCTGAGCTTGCTGCTGTTGCTGCTGCTGTTGCACCTCCAATTGCCTTTGTTGCTCCATGCGTTGCTGTTCCCTCTGAACATGCTGCAACAAATGGAGAGTTCAAATAATAACAATGCAAAATTAAAGTTTGTGATCAATTAACCCGTTCCCTTTGAGTGTCTGAAATCCCCGTAGACTTAGTACACAACCCACCTGGTTCCCATATAGACTTAGTACACAACCCACCTGGTTCCCATAGACTTAGTACACAACCCACCTGGTTCCCATAGACTTAGTACACAACCCACCTGGTTCCCATAGTCAAGGGATTAACTTCATATTAAAGTTTTCCAGAAAGTGATATTTGAGACTTCAATCATACACCAATCTCATTGTATAGTAAGTTTCTTCTGAATGATGTGTAATAGTTTCATGGAAAAGAAGCACCTAGTGAAAAAAAATGAAAATTGATGTCAGATTGTATTACCTATCTGAAAAGCGTTCTGTAACGCTTCAAGTCCAACCAGAGCTAACTCTTTGTTCTTTTGAAACTTGCTCCAATGAAAAATTTGTAAAATACAATGAGGTATGTGAGAACTGCTAGAGTTCTAAGTTAATTTTGTGGTTTTTGACAATGTTACTAGATCCCTTTAAAGGTAATACTGTATTGAGAAATGGTAGTAATGAAACTTCTATTAAACCATAAAAACTGGTTAAGACTTGTGCTGGGGGGTTAATTGCATATTAAACTAGTGTGGACCAGTCAAATATATTAACAAAATAAAACAATACAAATTGCAGCCACCCATGTGCATAAAAACTACCTACATTAATATAATATGACACAGTGAAATTAAATTCTAAACCACGCAACTTTCATGAATGCAAATTTGAATAGAAAATTGTATATTAAAAATAAGATCCCAAAGAGTCATAAAACATGTACACAAACATAATCTGGTGTCAAAAATAAAACATACACACTCAAATAATTAAACAAAGGGATCATTAAACATATAAAAAATGTTGTTTGGTGTAACAAATAACAGACCAAATATCATAAAGCATAAACTATCATTTATTTATATCACTCATTAAAAGTAACAATGACAAAATAAATCACAAAACACAAACAAACATCTGTTGTCAAAAATATCTACAATAATACTTTTAAAAATATCAAAATGAGGGAAAGTGCAATCATTAAGATATACAAAGATGGAGGTGATGGGTGGATATAAAAAGTTTGCTGTTCAAAAATATCCACAACAATTTTGAATACAACATTAGGGAAAGTGATGATGGGTAAATATATAATATAATATTATGATGGGTGGATATATAATATAAAGCCGCTCTATAAATATCTTGCATCCCCGTGAGAGGACAACGAGCCCACGATTGTCCATATCGAGGGGGAAAAACCTCCGTTTGCAGAGGGGTGTCGCTATTGTTTGCGTGCGCAGCATCCGGCAATAATCTGATTAACGAGGGATGCAGTGTTTGTCCCGCAAAACATGTCTGCGCTCGGGGTGATTGCGCCGATTAAATTCCCGGGATGCTGCTTGGCAATTCTATTCTCCCAGTATATCCCCGGACCGGAATACACACACAAGTCTGTAGAAGGGTCGTTAACCACTGAACATCCAGTCAAGCATCCCCAAAATGTTACCCCAAAAAACACCCCCTGAATATATTTCATAAAACAGAGCCCTGTAAATCTGCAAAAAAATTCCATGCAAACCAATTTTTTAAAGTGCTATCTTCATGCAGACAAACTTGATAGGTAGCCCCTGAAAAACATTTTTTTTTTTTTCCCCTGTCCTATAACTTCCCAGAAAATGTTTTGGGTGTAATCAATAAAAAATAAAATTTAAATGAATGTTTCCATTTTAGTGTGCATAATGTATAAAATGAGACAACAATCTCAGCATTTTCCTAGAAACAACGTTGCTGCACAAAATTTGTAAAAACACAAACATTTTCCTTGAATTGCTTTGCCAATTGCAATCTATAAATATTTGTATTCAGGGTAATCTGAAAATCCCTCTTTAGCATGCAAACACATCCTTCATGTATCACTAACTTTCCATTTTGATTTGGGCCCATATTTATAATTAACCACTCTAGTTCTTTTCTAATTCTACTTTTTTTAAAGATACTGGCCAGGATTCACAAAGCAGGCTTGTAGGAGGTTTGTACAAACCATGGTTTATCTATAGTCTACATCTATGGAGTGCTGCTCGTATACAAGTAAAACAATTTCTAATTTATAATGATATGACTGTTAGTGCTTGCTAACCAGCAAATTTCACCATGTGAGAAGACAAACATTTATTTGGTGCATTTTGTAAATGTGTACCATCAACATTGTTAACAAGTAAGGAGTTTACATTCTTTCTCCATCAGTTTACAAATGGCACTTCATAGATGTAGACCATGGATAACCATGGTTTGTACAAACCTCCTACAAACCTCCTTTGTGAATCCGGGCCAACAGGTCTAAGTATGCAACAAGATATGTATATAACTACCAGTATCACAAAAATGTTTAGCTAACCATATATATTAAAGCCTAAATAACTTGTTGAGATGATGCATTTCATCATTAATTCCATATACATCTCTGTACATTATGCATTATTGAAACAAAGTGCATGCGAGCAAAGGTATGATCCATCTCAAGAGACATTCTACATGTAACTACTAGTATCGCAAACAAATGTTTAGCTAACCATAAAGCCTAAATAACTTGCTGAGATGATGACATATTTCATATCAGCCTAATAACTGAAAGTTATTGTAATTCAAATGCGATTATTTAGGTTGGCTCCTCGCCTAATCGCCAGCCTTTATTACGAGCCTTTCCTACGAGCCCATTATACTTTGGTGAATAGAGAGGCGGGGCAGGGGAGAGATTAAGGTAGGATAATTTAGTGCTTCCAATCGAGCATAGGGTGAATCAATGAAGCCTAAGAACAGGTGCAGTTGCTACTACAAGCTTGTCAGTCCAAGTCGAAGCTCCTCGTCGTCGAAGCTACTAGCTAGGAGAGCTTGTCACACATGTATTCAAGAGTATAACTGTGCGCAGTTCGTATTGCTCAAGGTATTGTATTACATTGAAGCCCTGATCATGAATTCTTAGAATTGTATGATCCACATCTAGCTCAAAAGCTATTTGTTCGAACATTTTTAGTTTATTTTCAATGGAAAGATTTTAAAAAGCACTATTTTTGTTTGGGAAGCTCATGAGTAAAACAGTTTGCAGGAGGTACTGCTCACTGTTATGTATTACATAGAAACCTTGATAATGAGTTTGTAGAATTGTATCCACATCTGGCTAAATGTTATTTGTGTAAAAATGTTGGTTCATTTTCAAGGGGAAGTTTCAAAGGAAACCCTATTTTGTCAATGTATTACATAGAAGCCTTGATAATGAGTTTGTAGAATTGTATCCACATCTGGCTAAATGTTATTTGTGTAAAAATGTTGGTTCATTTTCAAGGGGAAGTTTCAAAGGAAACCCTATTTTGTCAATGTATTATATTGAAAGCCTTGACCATGAGTTCGTAGAATTGTATCCACATCTTGCTAAATGTTATTTGTGCAAACAGGTTAGTTGATTTTCAATGGAACATTTAAAAGGAACCCCGTTTTATTTTTGTCCTATCTCTGTATCAAATGGGTCCTGTTAACCTGTTCCCTTCAAGATTCTGAAATCCCCATAGACTTTGTACATAGCCCACTCGGTTCCCATAGGCAAGGGGTTAATGAATGATAGCAGTGCATTCAAACAACGTAGACATTTTTCGGTGCTAACATGACATGCAAAATGTCTCAAATTACATCGTTTTTGTCCGATTACCTCGGTCAGTCCCATGCATGCAATGTTGTGTGCTCGGTAAATCTCTTCCCCTCAGTCCCATGCATGCATAGTGGTGCACGGTCAACTTCTTCCACTCAGTCACACACAATCATGTTCATGTTTTACCTTCTGGTAGAGGTCATCCCAATGACAACCTACCATGATGAGTTCCTGCTGCTGCTTCTGGTGCTCCTTGGCCAGCTGCGTCTGCTGCTCCTTGAACTGGGCCAGGAGAAGCTGGTGCTGCCACTGCTGCTGCTGCTGCAGGGCCATCCACTCTGTGGGCATGGCCCGCGGGTCGCTGGCCATCATATCCGTGGGCACCTGAGATCCAATGGGCACCTGGCCTGATGCAACGTCACCTTAGAATGACAAGATGCATGAACAAATTTAAGATATATTTTAAAATCACACTACTGCTGCTGTTGCAGCTCCATCCACTCTGTGGGCACGGCCCGCGGGTCGCTGGCCATCATATTTGTGAGCACCTGAGATCCAATGGGCACCTGGCCTGATGCAATGTCACCTTAGAATGACAAGATGCATGAACAAATTGCTTCTGCTACTGCTGCTACTGTTGCTACTGCTGCTGCCCCCGCCGCTGCTGCTGCTGATGCTGCTACTGTTGCTTGGCCATGCACTCCTGAGGCAGGGTCTGTGGATGTCTGGTCATCAGATCCGTGGGCACCTGAGATTCAATGGATACCTGATAAACTGATAAAACACATTAAAAAAGAATGATTCCTGAACACGTATAAAAGTAAAAGAATTATATGAACAATATGATCATATGAATGTTTGAAAAAATGGATGGATGGATGGATGGATGGATGGATGGATGGATGGATGGATGGATGGATGGATGGATGGATGGATGGATGGATGGATGGATGGATTGATGGATGAATGAATGAATGAAATCCAAATAATCTGGTCCTTGATCGTTGGCTGACTAGAGTATGCATACTTGGCCAGAGGCAGCATCGTCTTGCGTGACAAAAAAACAAAGAAACATATATCGTAAAATAAATTATGACTCTGAGAACATTAGGAACTTGACCTTGTCAATGGCTCTGAATACTTAACATACTGCAGAACAGTCCTTGCACTTGATCAGAGAAATATTGATTCCGATCACATTCACCAGGGCAAGGTTGCGATCAATCATCCTGGATGCCGTGTCATGAAATGTTGTCATTCATATAAATCATAAACATTAAGTACATTCAAAATCAAAGCCTCTAGGCTAATAAAACAATGGAACACAACAAATTAAGAGCAGGCATGTATGTTAAGAAGGCTGACAGACATTATACACCAAAATATCTTGGGTCTCCGGTTCTAATCCGGATTTTCTTTGTTCATTTCCATTTCTATTTTTATTTTATATTTCTGGTCAGATTCTCTGTTTGAATTCATAAAGTTATTCTTAGAACCAACACGGCTGTATTTCTGTTTTTTTTTAAAGAAAGAAGAAAAAAAAAGAATAAACAAACAAAAACGAGTGTGAACCTTAACCCGTTCATGACGGACTGATTTTACTACAACAAGTATTCTCCATAGACCAAATATTTTTCAGGACCACACCTGAACGGGTGAAGTTGTATTGGGATCTGTATTGTATGTAAATGTATAATGTTAGCAGCTGCACATGAATTCATAATGAATAGCTTATGATCATTAAAATGTCTGCATTTCCTGACAGGTATTTCATCAATAATTTCCTTGTTCTCTTTTTTCAAATACATCTCTGTACATGTATGCATTATTGAAACAAAGAGTATGGGAGCAGGGTACGCAGGGATGCCAGTGGCAAATGGCTCCAGGGCCTGAAAATTTGTGGAGACTCAAAATAATGCGCGTGAAGCGCACATCACGAGCGCGAAGCGCGAAGTCCGTTTAGCTGGGGTCCAGGGCCCGCTTTAGGGCCCTGGAAGCTCTGGGGTTCCAGATGCTCTCTGGTGCAATCTGAGCCTATTCTGGGGATCATATCCCCTAAAAAAATATATATAATGTTTATATATTTTTTTTTTAGCCGGAATTTTTTGTAAAAAAAAACGAAAAGCCGGAATTCCGGCTATAGCCGGAACTCTGGCATCCCTGGGTACGTTCCATCTCAAGAGACATGCTGCCTTAAAATACATTTGATTTTGTTTAAAGTTTACCCATTCAGGACTGGTCCCGAAAATATTCGGGCTTGGGTCTATGGAGAATACATGTTATAGCAAAATCAATCCGTCCTGAACGGGTTAATGTATAGTACTTGCAGAATTTGTTCAAATGTTGTTAACAGAATATTTAGAATATTTAACTGCAAAAATAATATACGTATTTAAATACAAATTGAAAAGTAGCCCCTGAAAATTATTAAAATGTTTTCCCCCCGATTATAAAAATGTTTTGTGCACAGGCTGGCAATGTATCCTATGACCGGGGTTATTATATTATTAAGCGATTGGAGATGATATTGTATCATATTAGATGCTATATAAATTGAACCTTATATCATTATCATCCAAATGTAAGCATACCTTGCAGGTGCATGTTGCTGATCTGGCTGGTGATGTTCACTGCGTCTGAGTTGGGGCCAAGAGCTGCTTCTGTAATGACACATAAAAAGAGAATATAATTAAAAATATAATAAAAACAATATTAATAATGATGATGATAACAATAATAATAATAATAATAATAATAACAATGATAATAAAAAAAGAAGACAAAAAAGAATTGACAAACAAAAACGATTGTGAATCTTTAACCCGTTCAGGACGGACTGATTTTACTACAACATGTATTCTCCACAGACCTAATATTAAAAATAACAATTATAATAATAATATTAATAATAGTAATAATTATTATAAAAATACAACTGGAGGCTGCCATGCTTTCCAACTGTACAATATCATCTGACCTTGCACTTACAAAAAAAGTGGGTTGTTTAACCACTGACATAGCAGCAGATTCAACAACAGTGATTACATAACCGGATTTTGTTAATGCACGCTCAGATACACTCAGATGACTTTTCATGGAAAACATGGCAGCCTGTAGTGGTTAGTCAAAACACTGATAGTGCTTTCAAGAACAAAAATACGACTAGAAGTGACAGGAATTATGCACTTATCAGTAACAGCAAGCGAAAATTCCAGCATTTCGTTTCCCTTTAATGAAACTCTCATTATACAATGGTGGTATATGAATCCTAGAGGTGAAATAGTAATGGAAAGACTATCTCAATGGAAAGGCTGCAATCTTACAAAATTATCTTTGTTACTTTACCAACGTTTTAAGTAAACGTTTGACAGTCATGCTCATACTTGGCCTGTAGCAAAATTGGATTTACACAACGCTCGAAATTGGCGTAGGCCCGATGGCCCGGGGCCAGTAAAAGTTGCGGTCGGGCCAGTAAAAACATGAAAATGCCAAAGTTTGGTGGCCCGATCGGGCCACCAAATGTTTAAACCATCAAGGAAGACAACATCAAGGAATATGAATCTCAAGTTTGACACCTCTTAAAAACACTTTAATTGTGATTTAAATATTTGCAAGAAATGAAAAGGACGGACATAAAAAGTCGCAAGCGCACTTGCGCTAGTTGAATTAATCCTTATTTATGCCTACAAATATGTGCTATTTCCTCATATGAACACTCTCCCTTGAATTATCTACTTCTTGCATGATAAATCATGGTAAAATTAAACAACTTCCAGAGGTGTGTAATGACTAAAAGTAAAAGCATATGCTTATGCTGTTTTCTTAATTTCCCACACACCCCCTGGAAGCCTTTGCAACATGTAGAATATAAACATAGAAAAACCAATCCACAGAGGGAGTATGTGTGCATACTAAGACCTATCAAAACACATGTCTAACTTGTCACATTCATTCATATTGCAAAGTGCAGTGTGCTTGCCTTTGCGATACCGTCCGCGATACCGTCCGCGATACCGTCAATAAAGGGGAATAATTTCATCTTTCGGATCATTATTCATATTTTTGAAGGTATTAGAAAGAATCATTTTTACAAGGTAGAGACTTGTGACTACTTGGAATTATTTTACCTTGTAAAATAACAAAGATTTAAGTGATTTCATTTCCCGATTTGAAAAGTTATCTGAGCTATGCTCAGTCCCATGTGTGTTTTTTTGTGTTGGAGATTTTATGGACCATAAAATAACAAAATCGTACATGGAAAAGAGCTTAGTTTCATCAGTTGATGACTCTTAGATGAAACTGCTCGATTCTAGGTTTTGTTTTGTTTATTCAGTGATGGATTTCTTTAATGATGGTGGTAATTTTAACACATAACTTCCATAATTTACCAATTAATGACCAAGTAGTCATGACCATTGTTTTTCTTTGTTTGTAAATTTTATTTTCGGGCCACCAGAAAAAAAGATAATTTCGAGCATTGGAATACAGTAACAAATGAGGCTAAACATTGCCCAGTACCCTGAAACTATGAATATGGTTATTGTTTTAATTTTACTTTTGTTTTTCCTTATTTTTTTCGGGCCAGTAGATTTTGGTTTCGGGCCACCAAAATTGGAAAAATACTAATTTTACTGGCCCGACCGGGCCACCAGCAAAAAAAGTTAATTTCGAGGGTTGATTTACACATCCTTGCATTATGGTATGCATACCACTTCTGTTGAAAAGATAATGAACAATGAAAGACTTTGCTTGTTTAAAAAACAACCTTTTTTCTGTGGGGGAAGAAGAAAAAATGTGAGACTGAATTCCGAGGACAATCAGAACAAATTTCAAAACAAAGTGTGCAGATGCTCAAGTTCCAAACATTCGGCAATTTACTAAACAGGATGAGGAAAAAAGTGTGACAGGACGGCTAACGCTCTCACTACCAACCCAATGGTAAATTATGTGTCATTGATATGCGCGATACACAAAGTTAAATGACAATTACGTGTAAAGTCTTTGCAAGGAGAGGGTTAATACTAAAGATAGGGACAAAATTTGATAGGATGGCTAATGCTCTCACTACCACCCGATGGTACATTATGTCTAATCAATACGAGCGATACACGTAGTTCAAACTACAATTAGCGTTTTTGTACAGCCAGGGTTAAAACCGACGAGTTAGGTCGGCGGGGTCATGAAAGCCGAGGAGATTGACACAAAACACACTCTCACTCGTAAGTCAAATGACGGAATGTGACGTCAATTGATGCGAAAGGGCTTAGGGTGGAACACCCCCAGAGGGAAGAAAATGATACCAAAAAGACTGAACTCAGTGAAGTATCCCATAAACATGGTTTACAACTACAGCAAAGAGAAATATTCAGAGACCGTTAAAGGAGCTGAAATGCACAAATAATTATTATCAAGTTAAACCTGTGTATCGTGACCACCAAAGGGAAACAAAACATGTGGCCAATGTAGACAGTACATTGTTTTTCTGTACAGGGGATTACTTTCAATGGCCACCATAGGCAGTTTGGCTGCAATAGACAGGTGGCCACTAAGACAGGTTTGACTATATGAAATAGATCTAATTTTCATAACAAATTTCCTCCAATAATTACAAAGGATTATGTATCAACCAAATTGACTCTGAAGACTGTATCATTTATCAATTATTCAAGGAACTTAACACCCAAACATTCTTCCAAGACAGTAGATCTAAAGTCCTTTTTGAGAGTTTATATTTTGATAAAATGTTTTCAAAACAATGATTCTGTCATTATTGATGGAATGGAATACCACAAGTGTATGCAATGTACATCCCATAAGATATCAAAGAACTATTTCTGGTATTGGTATGGTTCCCTTTAAACCATAAACCACATATCCCCTGATACCCTGTCTGAAACTTGTGCCAAGAACACAAGTGGAGAAGAAAAAAAATCATACTCTGATAACATATTAAAGGTGGAAGAAAAAAATAACAATTTGCTTAGTTACTTTGTAGGGGGTCAAAATGTCACTGTGCTGGCAGATTCTTCAGGTTTGAATTTCTTTATATTGCCCCCCCCCCCCCCAATGTTTTGCTCATGATCAAATGCATTTATGTATGTACAGTAAATACAAATGTGTATATTGGCTATTTGACATGCAACCTTCTTAAATAAGTCATAATAACAGACTGAGCTATTTTGCAGAGTTACTTCTTCCACAAAAAATAAAAAATAAATTGAGGTCCTACCGCCCCTCCTCAATAATGTAAAGAATTTCTTAGGGTGGGGGCACTGTTAAATATTGGTTTCCCATCCACCCTCTTCCCAAACCCTTTCAAGATGATCAGGCTAGACATATTTATTTGTAAACCAACAAGCTTTTAATTGCTTGACTTGAGGGACAAAGGTTAGGCTAGAGAGGTTGGACATGATTTGCTTGATGATACAAATATTCATGACAAAAAATATCAAAATGCATTTTTCCAGATCATGCAAATACGCATCTCTCTAAATGTAATGATGTATATAAAAAGGGGGGTGCAATTCATGACCCCCTCCCCCTCTCTCAGATTCCTAGACATATTTATTTACCAACAAGCTTTTGACTGACAGAGGTGAAAGCTAGAGGAGTATAAACATGATCTGTTTGAGAAATCTAAATACTTTTGATTTGCTCTGAGATGTGGGGCATACATGTAACTCTAGGTCCTCTCACCCCCCCCCCCCCCCCCCCCTCCAAAAAAAAATCCTACACATATTTATTTTATTTGACAGAGGTGAAAGCTGGATGAGTATGAACATGATCTGATTGAATTACATTATATCATTAAATGAAATCAAACATCAGTGCTTAAAGCCAAATAACAGGACTGGGAAATGCCCCACACATACAAAATGAAAAATATGCTTCCATCACCTACCACGTGAAAGAATACATATTCATAACTTCGATGTTGATGTAAAGATTTTGACAAAAACTGCTTTGAATTTGACTAATTGAAATATTTTTTCTGGAACATTTTTTCCTAAACTTTTTGGTGGAATGGACTACTCAAAATGTTACCTTTTGTTGTATAAGAATATTATTTATGGGTGGTGGTACCCTTTAAGCAACTTGTCTACTCATATGTATGGGAAAGTTCATGGTTTTAACCCATAGATTTTGCATAGTTCATTTCACACTTCTCTTGTTGATACAACAGTTTTTTAAATAAAAGATTTGGAAATTAAATTCACCACTTCTCAAGGTTCAGTAAATTAAAAACATGTATTTATACAATTATTCTTTGCTTGTATTTGTGTGGGTGAATGAATGTCAATTATGATTGCATGAGCGTTTCTGTCTATTGCGTGCATGCAGTTGATTGTGGATGCATATGTTTACCTGCGTATGTGTATTATGTGTGTGCAGGTGACCGTAAATATGCAATTTGTTCACAACAATTGGTTTCATAACACAAAATAACAATGAAAAAGTTTAATTATCTGGGAAATAGTATGAATATCATTCAAACATCCAGAAAGGAAAGCGAAAATACTGCATCCTAATTATGGTTCGATTATGACGATTTGTTTATGATAGCAGGATAAAAACTAAAGAAGGGCTAGCTATTGGAGTGATTCTGGAAAATACCATATTATTCAAACATTAAACAAAAATAAAGAGGACAAAAGGGATTCAAATACATGGAATGCTTGGCATTCTACCAGTTCCCATTGTTAAACATTGCATTTGGCAAAACTCTGGCAAAATTTGACATTCTTTTTCTTTTTTTGGCACGAAAGAATGGTCAATAGCAATATCTTTCCTTCCTGTCCCAACAGTTTGTCCTTTTCTGTCTAACATTTTGCCCTTCGTCAAAGAGCCAAAAATATTTATAAACTAAAAAGCAAGCAAAAAAATTAAAAATATGGGCACAGACCCCAGGGTAAAAACAAAGGACTAAATTCTAATCAGAAGGTTAAATTTAATCTTCAGTTAAAGGGAACTAGTAACTTTGTTGGCGTGTGCAAAAAGTGATGAATGGTTGATTAAACGTGCATTGTTGGATCTGATATGTCCACTGAGTAATAATGTGTGCAAATTTCATGTTAAATGGATATTACATGTATATGTATGGCCAAGAGATCAGCGAAAATGCAAAGTGATATCCGCCCATTCAAGCACAACCTAACAGCTAATGTAAATTCCTGTGACATGATTACATCAATTGATAACATATATTTAAGGAAAGTATTTGTACCATATTTTTTTTTTTTAGTTGGTACGCTTCAAGGTTGCATGTTGTTGATATGTTTGTTGTTTTGGGGGATTAGGGGGGGGGGGGGGGGGCTACATGAATGAACATGCCCGCATTATGCAATCAAATATCACGCATTAAAGGGGACCACCAGGCAAAGAACAGCACATACTTAATGTGTTGGTGCTTTAGAATTCTTTAGAATGGGGATGCGTTTTCCAATTATATATTCTTTTTCTGGAAACATATTTTTCTGAACTTGTTGATGGAATGGACTACTAAAGATGTTACCTTTCATTTATAAGAATATTATTTTTTTGTGGTGGTAACCTTTAAGCAACCAGTTACATAATCACTCTGGCTCACATGAAGCGCCCATTCAAGCACAACCTACAAACAGCTAATGAAATTTCCTGCTACATGGTTGCATTGATAACATAGAAAGGCAGTTCCCAGACCGGTGAGAAGATATTCATAGATTATAGTCACCTACTATGTATTATGCAATTACAATTCTGTTGTATCTTTCCAGCATGTTATTGTGAATTTGCTATTCAGGCAGTACCATAACAACGAAACAATACATAGGGGCTCAGCCACAGACATCCCAAAATAGCCCCTGAAAATCATGAGAGAGCCCTTGTTTACTCACATCATGTTCAACCATAAACACATTTTAGAACATTTCAATGCAGCAGAATTGCAGGCAGGCTTAAAAAGTGGCCTCTGAAAAATATATTTTTTTGGAAAAAAAAAAAATTGTGTCCCTGAACCAGAAGAGAATTTTTCAGAGATGTGTTTATTGAATGAAAGTTAACCATTACTGAAACAATATTTTTTTTAAACAACTAAAAAATGGTAATACATTAATGCCAATCTGGATCGTTTGTCTAAAACAGATGTCAGTGTAAAAACCATAAACCCTGTATCTTAACATCAAGCATTATACTCTAATGACAAATTATAGGGAACAGTACTGTAATTTCAGTCAGTGAAACAAGAAAAAAATAGCCACTTTAGAAAGGTGACTTCTATAGACACTACAGGTTGGCTGTTGTAGACTGGTGGCCACTTTTAAAGTGTACGACTATATTTGGACAATTACAATTAATGAATTCCAAACTTTCCACTTCCACACCTACCTGGAGGGGGCGACCCCCAAGCAACAACCGGCTTGAACTTGCTCATGGGGGAGAAGTGGATGGCAGATTTGGTTGCCATGACGGTCAGGTTGGTAGTCCGGGCGGGATTCAGTTCCGTGTCCGTTGGCATAGTACTATGAGACTAAAAAGTCAGGAACTGCAAAGCGTGGCTCAAACTGTACCACTACATGTATGTGATTGTTGTTCACAGCCGCTCAAACATGTACTTGGTGTTTAGTGCATTAATAACCTACGTCGTCACTGGTGAAGCCTGCATACAACCAATTACATGTATGTAGCGATCACAGTGCACGTTTATGTAGACAGAGAAAAGTTCAGCCCTGCCTCTTTTGGCATACTACTACACAAGAGTCAGGGTCGAGACTCTAGAATCTCTAGTTTCACAGAGATACTGTACAATGTACAGTAGATGTTCAAGAAGTTTGCCTCACACTCATAGAGTTAAGGAGGATGTGGATCTGCTATAGGTATGGTTTCACTGTGCAGATTGAAAGAGGTTCTGTTCAAAGTCTGCTCGATCGGAGACTACAGTGCAGAGTTCAGTTCAGTGAAGCTCCTAGGGAGAATTAACGACACGGCTCTCGTTTCACAGCATCACAATAGTCACTACACTAGACTCAGTCAAATCAACAGCATGCGGACGGGAGCACAACATTCAGTTGACAGGAATAAACTGGCCGTGCTGGAATGCACATTATTGTTGGACTAGTCACAGAGTATCAATCTGCCTCCATAGATTCATCGCTACACTACAGGCTGCAGATACAAAAACTCTGTACATGTATGTGCAGTTTCTTCAAGCATGAATATTTTCTTTCACTCTTATCATTTCTTTATGTAATCACTGTATGGTTGTTTCAAACTCTGTACTGTGCATTTGGTTTGCCGCACATTTCAAACAAAAGCAGATTTTCCGTCCCTGCACTGCGTCAGGTTATTCACAATCCTACAAAAGATGTACTTCTTGCGTTGAATAGAATAAATGTTTTCACGGAGCAGTTAAGCGAATCCTCCACGTGCTGCCAGCATGTTTGTGAAAGGCATATCAACCAGGGACTAGGTCAAAGTACTGTATTTATACGAAACCTACACTGTACTGTCGCTACAAAGGGAAAAAATTAAAATACCGACTACAATTACATTTGAAAATAAAGGTCGGGTTAACTTCCCATACAAAGTTGCAGGTGCGATGAGGCATCAAATAGGCTAGTCGCATATCCTGCAATGTACCAACAGCGTCCTTGCCTTCCAACACAGACAGTCCTAGACCAGAGTGTTACCCGAGGGCAAAGATATCAGTACAATAGGTACAACTCCACCAAACTTATTGATAATAAATAATCCTCTCAAACAAAAATTCAATAGTTGTACAAACAAATGTAGCTTCAACGAGCTTGAAAAGAAATAGTACTTCGTAAAGTTGTCCTGAAGCTAGAAATATTCACTTTGTAGCAAGCAAGCTGTATCGTAACATTCAGACTTGCAATATCACAGAGAAATATCCAAATACACAGCGCATGAAGCAGTGTTGTTGTTTTTTCCACTGGGTGAATCTATGAGGTCTTCAGTGATCCCAGTCACCAAAGATATTTGCCGAACGATTCCAAGCAACTCCACTAACAATCAAACTTGGGCATAAACACAATCATTAAATAAGATGAGAAGAGTTCAAAGAAGACACCGTTCCCAGGTTTGCCAGCTCTTCCGTCGTGTCAACACCAGTTTTTCAATTATACAAACAAATGAAAGAATCCAGTTCAATCGGTGAAGAACCCTTCAGCTTTTCATCGTCCAAAGAGGGGTCCGTGAGCACAGACAATACTACACGCCGGATTAGCGGGGCACAACACCGTTGTCTCAAGTGAAAAACAAATGCAGGGGGTACCGTATAGACGCACACTCCCAACTAGTTAGACTTTAGAGCACTGGAGAAGAGAGAGAGTCACTGGGAGAGAGGGAGGCACAGTGACGCACTGTTATCCCTCAGAGAGCCAGCAACGGAATGAGCCAAATACAGATACCACTGCACGCACGCTCGCACCTTGCCCAGCTAGACAGCCAACCAAATACCAATAGAGGCCTGCCGCGCCAAGCTACATGTAGACAGTCCGTGAACTGAATGTGTGTGCACGCCACAGCATGCAAAAGAGAGAGAGAGGCAAGCTAAGACTCACAGCCTGCACAAGTATGATACGTAAATACAACTGTAGCGAAAATACAGTATTGGAATACCTCATGGAAGTGTGTGTGTAAAAGAAAGAGGGAAAGGTGTAGAGAGAATTCGATCTCGAGAATATCAAAAAGAAAGAGGGTGAAAGAAAGGAAAAAAGAAAGAAAGAAAGAAAGAAAGAAAGAATTACAAATTTGATTGGGATATATTAGAGAGAGATAGTTCGAAAAATAGAGGAAGCAGGCAAAAATGAGAGACAGATAAAGAATGATAGAAAGAGAGAAAGAGATAGACAGAGGGGAAAAAGAGATAGAAAGAGGAAGAACAAGAAAGAGGAAGACAGAAAGAGGAAGAACAAGATAAACAGAAACAAATACAGAAGTCATACAAAGTCTCTAATTACACTCTTTTTTTCTTAGATCATCATGTACCTTTGACGTAAGCAACAGGTCAACGAGGTATGGGGGGGGGGGGGGGGGGGGGTGTGAAATGCAATGCAACTATTGAACAAAAACACTTGTAAATAATCAGCAAAACCAGCCATGCAAGGCTTGCCTTTAAAGGCAAATGCAAATATTTACATAGGAAACTCACTTTTTAAAAACATGATAATGAATGCATCAGATAACCTGGATAGTGAATAATGCTCTATAGTAAACACCAATCTATTCTGATATATATCATGAACGTAATTAAAAATTGTACATACAATGCATACATGCACAATGCAATGCATCATTGCAATGTAATGCCTTGCGTTTGTTACGGCACACAATCTAGCCATCCATCCATTGATAGACACAATAATATTAGTTAGACTACAATTTCTATTATTCATATTTGGACAAAGTGGAACAAAATTAAAATAAATGTTTGCCTGCCTGGGGGTCTTCTCTCGCCACAGAAATAGATCATGTCATGGCTCTAATAAGGTCAATTCATTTGCTCGATAACAATGATAACAATACGCACAATATGCAACTCGCAACGGCTCGGTTAGTTGAAGTAACTCGTCCATCTGTCCATCAGTCTGTATTGCCGAGATCTCTGCCGTAATCTGACAAAAGGAAGCAACTGACAATTTTATGGATAGTCTTTTTACTTGTTTTGGGGTAATTGAGATATGCTCTACACAATGGTGAACAAATTAAAGTCACATGACAATCCATTTATGAGAAATGAATAGGTCAAACGGAAGTAACTGCACAAATATCATAATAAAAATCCTCATTTACAAGAAAACTACCAATTGTCAGTTAATTCCTTTTGTCAGATTACGGCAGATCTCTCTCTCTCTGGTTCTCCTTCGTGCCAGGAAGGGATGGAAAAGATCAAGGCCAGCGTTACATTGAACAGTTAATCAAAGCCTAATATTACCAAAACATGGGGCTGGCATGGTGCCATACTTGTGCCATACACAGACAGTATGGAGCGACTTAAAAGTCCAATGAGTATGTTGTTGCGCAAGAGCCAAGAAGTGTGTATATACAGTTGAATGTTGCAAACAATGATCGTGTGTGTGTGTGTGTGTATGTTTGTCTGTATCAGTGTAAAAGAGACTTAAAACCAGCGAGTATGTGCAATGATTCTGTGTGCATGTTTGTTTGTACATATCAGTGTAAAAGAGACTTAAAACCAATGAGTATGTGTAAGAAGTGTGTATATAGTTGAATGTTGCAGACAATGATTGTGTGTGTATGTGTTCGAGCGTGTGTGCAATGTGTGTAGTCTTTGGACAATTGATAAAAGTGTTGAAGGTTTGTTCTTTTTAGTGTGTGTGGTATCTGTCTATAGTGCATGTTAAAGGGACTTAGTAACATTGCCAAATCCTCAAAATCCAATTGGAATTCAAGCGGTTCCTTCATATCTTGTAGAAAAGCATGGGACAGGTTTCTTTTTTTCAAATTTCCCTTTCGTTAAAAAGATATTTACGGTTGAAGTGTTTAGATGTCAAATTATCCAATGGATCGTCAGAACCGTGTACAAAGTGAGTGCAATGAGTTAGTGAATGTCACTTTGCATTTTTGCTCATTACTTGGCCATATAAAGTCCATTTAACTTGAAATTTTTAAACAACACCCAGTGAACATATCAGATAACAACAATATACATTGTATCAACCACTTATCACTTTTTGCACATGTCAACAAAGTTAAGTAGATCCCTTTAAATGTATATGTACAGTGTATGTGTACATACATGTACATATATATACACATTCATTTTTTCTTTGTTAAAGACTGCACAATAATTAAAATCAAGAAGAATTTTGCAACCAAATTTTCTGGTACTCTGTTGTACAGTAAGCACGTTAAATACAAATTATGTTTGAAACAGCACAAGGAAGGATATTAAGCAGGAAATAAAGACTCAACCTCTTAAATAATATTTTTTCTAATGAAGCATAAGTGATCAAGTAAAGATGGTGCACACAATGTGTGCGGGCTGGCATTGTATCCTATGACCGGGGTAATAATAGTGTTAAGCGCTTAGAGATAATATTGTATCATATTAGGCACTGTATAATTATAAATCAAACCTATTATTATGATTATAATTAGTATTGTTAGAGACCAGACAGAGGTTTGAAAAAGATCAAGTCTGAAATAACTGAAGATAGCCTACAAGGTCATTCAAACTTTTTGTCTAGTCTGGTACAAGAATGGAAAGCAGTGAGGAACAAAAACAATTTGTGACTCGTTGAGACAAGATGGCCTAAAATAAGCATATAGACTGGAGTATCAAACAAACTCAAAGGTATTCTTATAATTTGGTAGATCGAGGGTCGGAGACAATATTTATAACAAAGTTGAAAAAGATGAAGCAAACTCCAAGGTCATTCATAATTTTAAGAAGCCAGATGCAAGAATAGTAAATACGAAACAGATTTGAAACTCAATCAGAAAAGGCAGCCTGCAACAGAGATACAGGTAGTGGTGTATTGTAATCCAATGTTATTTTCCAGGAAAAAACAACACTACAGACAGGATCAAAGATAAGTCTTCAAAGATGAAGGATATCAAGGTCGTTAAACATTTCTGTGAAGCCTCGGGCAAGAGCGAAAGTACATGTATACATAGTACTACCAGGAACAAAACAATTTGCATTTCAATCAGACAAGACAGCCTGAAATAGGCGCAGACTATCACATTAAACTCAAAGGGCATTGTTATATTTTGGTTTGTACTGTATTGTAGAGGGAGTTAAAGACAAGGTGAACAATTTCCATGTACTTGGAAAAGACGAGGCCACAAAGCTACATGTAACTTCAGGGCCATTCAAAATTTGGAAGAAGCATCGAGAAGGAATGGAAAGTACAAAAACAATTTGTGGCTCAATCAGACTAAAATAGCTTAAAATAGGCAGACGGGTGCGGTATCTGGAAACTGTACTCGAATGCTCTTTTCAAAATTCTCCACCGAGGGGGTTAAATATGAGAAGAAGTTAAAAGGTATCGAGCTAACATCAAGGCCATTCATAAATTTTGAGAAGCCTGATGCAAGAATGAATAATAAGAAAATGATTTGCGTCTCAATCAAAAAAAGCTGGAGATACACACCAAACTGTGTATCAAACTTATTGGTGTTTACAAAATGTAAGGGGGGTTAACTTTAGACGAAATGACGAAAGTTGGAAGATATCAAGAAGATATCGAGCTAGCATCAAGGTCATTCATAATTTTTGAGAAGCCTGGCCGAGGAATGGAAAATAAGAAAATAATTTGCAGCCAATCAAACAAGACAGCCTGAGATAGGCACCTAACTGTGTACCAAACTTTTGCAAAATGTAATGGGGTTAACTTTAGACGAAATGACGAAAGTTGAAATATATCGCGAAGATATTGAGCTGATATCGAGCTAACATCAAGGTCATTCATAAATTTTGAGAAGCCTGGCCGCAGGAATGGAAAAACGGAAAATAATGTGCGGCCCAATCAAACAAAACAGCCTGAGATAGGCACCAAACTGTGTATCAAACTTAAGGGCCTTTGCAAGATCTCATACTAAGGGGTTAAATCAAAGATTTTTTTTTCTAGCATCAAGGTCATTCATAATTTTTCAGAAGACTGGGTAAGAATGGAAAATAAGAAAATAATTTGCAGCTCGATCAAACAAGACAGCCTGAAATTGGCTTGGGTTCGATTAGGGGTCAAGGTCCCAATAATATATCGGCTAATTTTGTCTTTGGTCTTTAGTCTCAAAGGTAACCTTTGGGTTTCGGTTCTTCTGGTATTCCGTGATTGAGGTTAAAGATTTTGACCCTCTTTGTGTGTTCATTTCAAGTTCAAGTACAGGTAGGAAGGATATATTCAGGTTGATGGGGTTAAACTCTCTGGCAATTGTAAAAAATATGAATTTCCATACCAAAATGTGATTATCAGGGGGCTGACAGTTACCCTCAAGTTGAATGTAAAGTATAAACCTAGATTATTAGTGTGTAAAATGTGTGAACTTCTTGGTTTGACTGTAAGAATATATTATGTTTATCATGATGTAAATTATACTTTTTGTTGAAAATAAAAAATAAATGAAATGAAATGAACTAATATATGTTAATAATATTCTACTGTTTACAATTGCACATTGGTGTGCAATAATGATTGCTCTGAAGCCATTTCTGTCTTTAGATAGGAAGGAAATTGTCTGCAAGTATACAACATTGGCTTTAAGAAAATCACATGAGCAATGCCACGATGATATATACCACGATATATAAAGCCAATTTTGTCTTGTGTCTGTGATCTATTATATTCACAAGGGCACACGATGGCATGAGCAATACTCACGCATCCAGCCATTTCAATTTTTCTCAATCAGAAAATAATCTATTTGTGATCAATCGCAGTCAAAACAAAACCTCCCACGCACACACAACATGTCAATGAGCGGCACACAACAGAACCACGCATGAATACATGTATGTGTAAAGGTTATGATTCCCCGATGAATGAGAAGAACGGGTCGATTAATTTGAATGAAAACCCGCCATGTATTAATAATAACATGAATACATGAATACAAAATAAAGTACAGTCACATACTTAAAGGGAAAGTTGAGTTTTGGTAGAGAGGGCGCTAGACTACTTAATTGGTTTGTGAGGTAATGACAAACTGAGTGTAAAATTTGAAAGAGCATAATATTTAAACAATAAAATCATCTTTGTTTGATCAAAATCGGTTCAGAAACGGCTGAAATATCCATAAATATAACAATTTGTAATAAACCCGGGGCCCCGGGTTTATTAGAGAATTTTGAACCAGCCGTTAAAAAATTTTTAAAATGCTTCCTCTTTTCAAAAAGTTACAAAATAGGTATTTAAATAGTTGTTGGTTATTTCTCTATCTAATCACTATTTCAACAAAGCATCACATGCACAATATTTTATTCAAAATGGTTGAAACCGATGAGTGTTTAGAGAGCGCCCTCTTACGTTTTAACGGCTCTTTTTGAATGATAACATGATCTTTACTACGTCATTTGTAATTTTGTGTTCCTTTCTAGTTATAACTATTAGTTTGTAATGTAATGATGCAGGTTTTGGTTACTAAAATTCAGTTTCACTAAAACTGTACTCTCCTTACCAGAACTCAACTATCCCTTTAAGCCCTTTAAGCTAGAAATGTTGCCCTTTATTTAATAAGAACAATTCATCCCTGACTAACCAACATCACATTCCCAATACATGATCACCGGTTTCGAGAGATAAATCTGGACAAAAACAATAATAATAATATTTTTGAGTTATATAGCGCTTATCACGATTGATAATCATCTCTAAGCAATTTGTATATATAGATTATTGAAGGAATATGTTTCAATAAGGGGTCATTTTCAAGGGAAATATAATGGTATTTTAATTAGGGTTGTATATATATCTCATCATGCAGTACTAACTTTTTATATCCCATAACCTACTCTTCATGCCTATAGATTGAATTTATAAATACTCCTTTCACTATTTATTTATAAAACAAAATTCATGCTTTTGACATTTGCTGTTCCAATGCATAATGGCTGGAACTAATTACTCCTAATGATTTACCCAGTACCTCAAATTAATGAACTGTATACATTTACAATTTTGGGTCTAAACACATATTAATCTGGGAAAAGATCATATTTACACTGCACTAATTTTGTTTAGCTAATTACCATAGGGACATTATTTGATAAATAAATGCGGATGCGACAGACAATAAGAAAGGGAAGAATTTACATTTCATTTTCATGCCAATTGATGCTGCTACGATGCAGTGCAGCAATGCTACTGTATGTCAATAAATCAATGTTGACAAACCCTGATTGCGTATGACATTTGCCAATTATGATTTGTATGTTTTGTTAACTGTCCTTGTCTTTAATTTAGGGCTCCAAATAGTAATTGTATACAGTATACATAAATTGTTGGCATAATATGAACAAAGGGATGAGATGGGAAGAGAAAGCAGAGCTCCTATTCTTTTTAAAACAACCCTGGAATTCTCTACTTGTCCTCTTTCCCTTTCTACCTTTAGTAATGTTAAAGACAATGTTGAGTTTGGGTTTACAATAAAACTCTTTTCAATTAAAGGTTTGTTAGATTTGTTCCATAAAAACTGTACACTGTAGAATTTTACTGGGTGTTTAGGTTTATGGTAGAATAAAAAAGAAAAGAAATACACAAATTTGCAGTAGATCATAGCCCAAAGAGAAGAAAAAAACCACTGACATACTGTAGATATGGCAATGTGGGACTAGGCATTATAATTTGGAGGCCCTGCTTACTAATACTGGTTTAATTATACACCATTTATACATTTCCTTTCCCCAAATGTGCCTACTATTTTGTGCCAATTTAATGGAATTTTAATAATGAAATTCAGCCCAAATCTTCATGTACAATGTAAGTATCTACCCGGACCATGTCTGTCTGTACATTAAAACGTTGTGACACCAACAAAATAGTTTTGCATTGAAATTATGCAGATTTTACAGGGGTGCTCATGTGATTTGGGTTGGTGGTGGTGAGGGGGGGGGGGGGGGGGGGTGATCTGGGGGATGCAGACTTCTCCCCCTCAACATTTGAGAAGGGAAAATAGGGATATGAAATACAATTAGTAGAATGCAGACCTACTTTTTTCAGACATGCAATTATTGAAATCTCGATGTCATGTCTGCTGTTTACAATTTAGTCTGGTTATTGTTTGTTATAAGGCTGGAAAGGGGGTCTGGACTGTTCACTGCCCAAAGTTTAACCTCAACTCTTTAATTTGCATGCATGAAATATGATTTCTGCCCATATTCATCATCCATCCACATTCTTTTCAATGTTGAGAAAGGAAACATATTGAAGCAGACCTCCTTCGTTTAGTACTTGAATGTGGAATCAAATTTGTCAGACATGTATGCAATTACTAATATTGGCTCGACACTAGCACTGTCTCGAGACAAGTAAAAACAATGTAATTTCTTACATCTAAATCTCATCAAGAAGTAAGAGGGCAAGTAAATTTTATATTGGGGCAAGTAAATCTTCCAAATTTATGATTTTACTTGCCTGAAAAGGCCAGTAGAGAAAAAAGTTAGTGTGGAGGCTTGCTTTAAGGTTGCCTCTAATTTTCAATACAGAATTTGAACATTCTGATTCATGGTACTGAGCTGGAAAGGTTTTGTACATGAAGTCAACACTGACTCTACATTTACATTCATAAATTATTATCTCTACCCATATATTCAGAAGTAATTCAAGTGCTTAATATAAATATATTCTGAAAATAAAAGAGGTCGATTATGACCAACACTTAATACGACACAGAATATCAATTTTCATCAGACATAAAATTAAAAAATTCAATTACTATAAATCGTACTGGCTTTGAGGCTTTGCAGTGTCTGCCGTTTGGAATATTCTCTCCTATCAAATACAGAAACGGGTGTTTACTAGCGCAAGTATAACCCTACCATAACCGGGCTTTTGTAATAACAATCGAGGTGCTACACCATTTATACGAATGCCTGAGGTAATGTAAGACTGAGAGGGACTCGTTAATGTGTTGAGAATCTCTGTATCTCTTCTTTTTTTTGTAGTGCGCATGTGTGCTAGCCCTACGGGCTTACAACCAAAAGTTTAACCCTGCCATTGCCGACTTTTCATAACACCATTGGAGGTTATGTACACACTTGTACATTAAATTGGGCTTTTGCATATACCCATGAAGACATTTTAACCCGTTTAGGACAGATTGATTTTCCTATACAGCATGCATTCTCCATAGACCCAAGCCTGAGTATTTTCGGGACTAGTCCTGAAGTACTTAATTTCTTATTGTAACACACATTTTCCATAGACCCCAGTCAGAGTGTAATTATGACCAGGTTATGAGGTTATGTATATAGTCCTTCAGTATTATTTGAAAATAACCTGGTAGTGTCTAACCCTAATAAGGCCGGGGGGGGGGGGGGGGGGGGGGGGGGGGGGGAAGAACCTGGCTCTTCCAAAGAAATTATAAGAACAATAGAAAACATAAGGAAGAACCTGGCTCTTCCAAAATTTGTTGTCGTATTATTATTCCAATTGCTCTAAAGAATATATGTAGTGAAAACCAGAGTTTAATTATGAAGAATATATGATTTATGGGGAAGAATATATGATTTATGGGTAAAAATATGAATTTTATGACCTTATTTGCATAAACCATAAATATGCAAATTAATGAATTTTTCAAAAAATTAAAATTACCATTGTATTCTAGACACTTCACTTATCATGCGTGCAAATTTTCACGGTGATCGGCGGCTCCGCGGCTGAGATCTTAAGGGCGGCCATAATGCCCCCCCCCCCCCCCCCCCCCCCCGGCCGTAGGAAGACCTCAAATAGCCCGGCCTTTTTAGGGTTAATTCACGGGTTGATGCGAAACAGGTTAACGTGTTGTGGATCTCTTGCCTGCGATGCATCCCCGGGGGCCAACGAGCCCTTTACCTCAAATTGAAAAAGAAGAATACGGAATATATACATCCAGGTCAACCATTTACATAGCCTCGGTCTTCCAACCACTCCACGCCTTTCCCACCTCAGTGCGAATCAACCCACACAGCAGCAACCCCTCAGAAAAACACAAGTTGCGTATTCTTTTACAATTTAAGGAATAACAAGGTTAAGGGCATTAGGGGGTTGGCACTGTGGGGAAGTGGGTGCTTATACATTCCCTATAAAACAAAAAGGAGTCAAGACCTTTAAAGATTCTGTACTCCTTTTGCACACAAAAAATTAAAGTTGTGAGATTATTGTCTCGTATACATGTAGATGAAAGAAAAGGCCATTTAAAAGCTAGTATGATAAGATTAGAACTTCAAAGTACCTTTCAGTGGAATTATCCGATTTTTAAAAGCTCAAAATAATACACATTCGATACGACCTTTTATTTAGTCTAGCGTCTGCAGACCCGATATTGTATTTCGTGTATGTACCACAAACCAAATATTACATTTATTTTGGTTAATTATTTGAAGCACAATCAAAGTGATTCAATCAGATGTTTGATCGAACAGGGTGATTTTTCTTTTAATTTGGTACAAGATAAAAACTAATCCATGATACATGGATTCAGATCAGAAAGGAAATGAGCCTGGGAGTTTAAAAGCGATTGATTTCTCTTGTACCATTTCAATCCTTTATTATTGTCAACTTTCAAATTTCACCAACTTGATGTAACATGAAGTATCTTTGTGGTTTATGGAAATGTTTTACTGAACTTGAAGATGCCTGCAAAAGAAGGACACTTTTGTTGTATTGCATGTATTATTTAACATAATACATCAGGGAAGGAAATATACGGGGGCTGAGGGCGAGTTTGCCCCCTAATTTTAAAAATAGCCCCCTGAAATCTGTAGGTAGCCCCTAAAAATTACCAGAGTATTATGTAAAACATTTCTTGATATCCATCTGATTGGAAAAGTAGCCCCCTAAAATTAAAAATTCATTCCTGCATTGTAATACATGAGTACATGACAAACATGTATTGTACAAGCATCATGCATTGTATTCCTTTCAAGTCAATTAGCAACACACCACAACTACTTTAAAGGGATACCGTAAAACTCCGTGTATAAGGCGCACCCGTGTATAAGGCGCACCCCCAACTTTCTAAAAAAAATAAAAATAAAAAATAAATAAATATATATATATATATATATTTTTTTTTTTTTACAAAACTTCTGCTCATGAATATTCATGTTTTCATTAGATAGCAATGCTCATTAAATATGCAAAATGCTAAATTCCTTAATAACTGTTTTTTAATGAGAAAAATGTATGACCGCTGGTTAGAAAATTGAATATTAAATGAATGCTGCTACTCATGAACATTGAATAATCAATTAGTTGCAGTGTAACTGCTTACAAAACTTGTATTTTGTTTTACTAACCACTATCATTTGTATGTAGGAAAAAGGTATATGTTGATAAATGTTCCCCTCACATCAAGCTCTTGTCATGCCTTATAGACCAGTGTAATACACATTGAACATGACTACAGGGTGACCACAAAAAAAAAAAAAAAAAAAAAAATTACGATAACATTTTTTTTTTTTTTTTTTTTTTTGGCTGTACCTGTGTATAAGGCGCACCCCCGACTTTGAAATTTTTTCCGACGGAAAAAAGTGCGCCTTATACACGGAGTTTTACGGTAGTTGAGTTTTGGTATAGAGGGCACTACACAAAATAATATTTTTTGTGTGAGGTAATGAAAAACAGTGTCAAATTTGGAAGAGCATACAATTTTAATGACATAATAAACTTTATTTGATCAAAATCAGTTCAGAAATGGCTGAAATATCCATTTTAAACGTAACCATTTGTAATAATTGTGGGGCTCCACAATTATTTGATAATTTTGAACCAGCCGAAAAAAAAAAATGCAATGATTCCACTTTTTAAAAATTTACAAAAAGTATTTTAAATAGTTGTTGATTATCTCTCTATCTAATCAATATTTCAACAAAACATCACATGCACAAAATTTTATTTTAAATGCAATGAGGTTTTAGAGACCGCCCTCTTGAGTTTTAAAGGAGAAATTCAAAGGGAATAGAATCAAGTTATTATGGTTTATTTTATGATAGAATGAGTTATTAAAGCAATTTGTGCAGTTAACAAGTCATGAAAGTGTTCAGTTTCATGTTTTATGAAAATAAAATTTTAGTGAATTGACCCTCCCCTTTACCATGAAATCGGCACAGCAAAGTGGCTCTGTGCGTGACGTAAGAGCCGGGCTTTGCGCTCTCGACAGCTCTAGCTCAAACGGCGATCTACAGGCAAATGTTCTAGAGTGGACGCAGTTCTACTCTCTCAAAACGATTGAATATTGCCTGAATAATCAATATCCGACACACAGTTGTCCTCCCATGTCCTGAAACATATCCTAATGTCAATATTCATGTCATTATTGGCATTGAAAAAGTGTCAATCTCCGTAAAATAACTGTTTACAACTCACCATTTTGCCGAATTGTTATTCATATGTACACGGAGATAGTATGAAAAACAAATCTATTATAGCTGTGTTTCAAAACAAAATTACCTAGTAGAATCAGGTTCCGAGCTAGAATTGCCTTTGTTATAACAATATATAATATTTCTTATCCATTTCAATATGTCAATAACTGGTATAATTACATAGAATAGTGTATTTCTCACCGTTTTGTTTTGGTTTGGTTTCGTTTCGTAAAAGTTTCGTCCATCGAGAAATACATGCAAGCGCACGATCGTATACCCGGCCGTATACTATGCATATTGTGTATGTTATTGAACTAAAATTAGTTCCAGCGTATGCGCTATATTCAAAGCTTTCTACAGTCCACACGATCACGATCTCGCTCCAGAATTACATCTGACAGTTCAACATGGATGAAGAATTTCAACAAAACAGCCTGTTAAAGGCCAAGTTGAGTTTTGGTAATTTCCAAAGTGCCCCCCCAACATCGATTGTAACGGATTTGGTTGATTTCAATTCCATATGAAAGATCATCGAAAAAAACATGGGAAATAATAATAATTTCCATTCAAATGCTCTAATTGTTGTGAAATTTGCTTTCAAAATATCATATAAAAGTGGTTGACGCCCGGGTATCACTTTTTAGAACCGCTAGTGCGAGGCACTAGCGTTCTATGTTCTCCTAATAAAAGACTGAAACCAAATATTTGTGTGCACGCTAATTGTGCTTAAAACTATACATATGATACGGTACTTACCAGCAATTTACTCTCCAATATGTGATCCAACTACCGGGTGGATTAAGATTATGATTTTTCCTTCCATTCCGCAAAAAATCAGTGATATATGCGCCTCATGGACCAGTCTCTCCGTGTGTTAGCGCGACTGTGAACGAAAGGCGAACGAATGCGAATGGGGCTTGCGAGTTGCGTCAACGGCAGTGTTGGAGTCATACTTCTATGGTTGCGATACATAATATACACGTACTACTGTATAGTATTACCGCACACAGTGACTGCACTACAGTCCCGTATTACCGCACACTGCACTATACAGTCCCGTATTAGGACCTACAACGCTAGTGCTTCGCGCCGAGTTAATTTGACACTTCGAGTTGTAACGGCTCTTTTTGAATGATAACAGGGGTTTTACTTTGTCGTTTGTAATTGTGTATACTTTTCGAGCATGGTGAAGTTATAACTATTAGTTTGTATCGTAATCGTGCAGGTTTTGGTTACTAAAGTTAAGTTTGACCAATACTCAACTATCCCTTTAATGGACTTCGAAGTATCCGTGGAGGAGCAAGCTAGCTAGCTAACACGTGCACTCGTTTGTTTTGATGCGCGCGCAGGAAATGTAAATCCGCCAGCGCTATCAGCCGTATAGGTAATGCGGCTGCCAATGTTCAGAGAAATCGCGGATGAATCGTAACAACACAGGAGATCGCGAATCTAATTCGCTCGATTTTTCAAGCTAAACCATGAAACTAGCCATGATAGATCGACTAACGTAATAACTATTCTTCGTTTTTTTTAATTTAATTTGATTCATAATGATTATTAACTGTTTGTTTCCAAACTGTCCATAATGGAAGTGGTCAATTCTCCGTCTGATATATGTCAAAGTGAAACTACATGTTGGTAAAAAATCGCCTGCTCCCAAATCTGTGCAGGCCTACTGCACGACACAGTCGTATAGTTTCCCCTTCTTTTTTCACCTTTTTCAACTTTTTTTGTCACAAACAATACATTTGTTGGAATATCATGATGAAAATATAAATGAGAAGCAAATTACAAACAATGTAGTATTATAATTTATTCTTGGTAAGGGAAAAATAGCACATAAGTTGAAGCTTGTCTTTCCAGCCTGGTATATTATACGCTTATCTACATACAACCGCGGCAGCCGCCTGGGCTTCAAGCCCGGTTCTTACGTCACAGCTAAAGGCCGTTTCGTGTAGCGATTGAGCGAATTTGTCCCTGGGAATAGGGTGATGTTTTCACCCTAATTTCGCTTTTATGGAAGCGTTATATTGTTTGAATGTCAGTCAAGCTCATTCTATGGCTTATAAGCTTTCTGTAGATATGAATATCGTCATATTTAGGGGTTTTCTTTGATTTTCTCCTTTAACAGCTCTTTTTTAATGATAGTGGCCTGCTCAGTCTTTTTACTTACCGTAGTCGTTTGTAATTTTTCATTCCTTTTGAGCATGGTGGAGTTATAACTATTAGTTTGTAATGTAATTGTGCAGGTTTTGGTTACTAAAATTCAGTTTGACCAAAACTGTACTCTCTTTTATACAAAACTCAACTATCCCTTTAACCTGTGTATAATCTTACAGACAAAGGTTCTGTAATTAAGTTTACAAGAAATTAGAAGCTACATGTACGTCTTTGGGCGACTACGGTATCCTGGCTACAATCTGCAACTTGCACATGAGAATCACTTGACTTTTCAATAACATCTCACAATTAATTCATTTTCAGATGTTTTCTACATTCATTAATTACCAAACATCATATACATGTGTGGTGTTGTTTTGTTGTTGCTACTAAAACAAAAGAGATACACCAACATTAAAGGGACTTAGTAACATTGTCCAAATCCTCACAATCCAATTGGAATTCTAGCGGCCTCCTCATACCTTGTTGTATTTGTATTAACAATAAAAGCATGGGACAGGTTTCTGTTTTTCAAATTTCCCTTTCATTAAAAAGATATTTTATGATTGAAGTGTTCAGATGTTAAATTATCCACTGGATCGTCAAAACCATGTACAAAGTGATTGCAATGAGTTAGTGAATATCACTTTGCATTTTTGCTCATTACTCGGCCATATAACGACATAAAAATAGGTGGAAAATATTTAGTTATTAAAATTTAAGACACTCTTTAAGTAATTTTGCCGCAAGGTTACCAATTTGAGCACAAAAATCTCTTTTGAAAATATGATAATGTATTGCCAATTTAAGGATCTTCCTATAACGATCTTTGCAATAATACAAATCATTACAAAATAATGAAAGCAGATAGAGTAACAAAGAAGGGCTAAACAAGTAGAGAAATGTATGCTCTTTCTCCTTGCACACTTCATAGAACTTGCTATCTTCTTGCTGAAGTGTAGGACTACCAAACCACAAATATGTGGGCCATAGTCATTGATGGGTTAACTGCAATGACTGTGTTTAAACATTCCCTGGGGAAGTTGACATTAGAAATTAGCATTCTCTCAACATGACCATAACAGTTGGTAAACAATAAACATGTTTGCAAACCTTCTGTTTGCATGCATGCAACACTTTCCCCTCGTTGTACACATACAAATGTATGTACAGTATGTGTATTCAGTCTGGACCACAAAACAAGGACCTCCCACTTACATTAATACCCATCCTAATCAAATTATAGATCAGAAAAAAAACCAACTAACTCAGTTTGTAACTTAATTACGTATAATTCAAGTACTACCAAAGATTATTATGTCATTTGTATTCGTAGAAGTGACCTAGGCTAGGGAATTGCTTTTTGTTGTTGCAGAATTTGCTCAATAACAGTGATGTTTACAAAACACTCTAGAGACTGATTTTGTACAACTACATGTATACATTGTAAATGTATTACGTACCAGGAGATTTATACACCAATTATAATGTAATCTGTAATATTCGGCTATCCAACCATTACATAATTGTTCAAAGTATTTTGACATTATTCGTCCAAGTTACAGTGTTATAGACCAGCCCACCATTTCTGATGCAAGGTCGGCATAAATCATCATATTTCTATTTGTTTTACATTTCACTCTAGATACAAACCCAAGTCAAACTTGAAACATAAGGACAAACCACATTTTTTCAATCTGCAAAGTTCTATATTCATCGCTGGTTAACTAAAAAGGGATGTGCAATCATATCCGATTCTGACATTGGGAAGAAAAATCAATACATTATGACATTTCCGGAGGGTGAATTTTACATGACCTCATGAAAAATGGGACAAAAATGATCTGTCTCACTCTCAGTATGCTCTCTTTCTTTCTTTCTTTTGATTTTGTAGTTTGTTTTCTCCCTCTCTCTACCTCAGACTCAAAGAGGGGTCTGAAGTATTGATGTAACATTCAAGTGTATTATCAATCATACTTTTTCACATCATATATCATTTAAACTGCTTTAGAAGCGGTGTAAAAAAGTAGATTTATAAGACACTTACTGGCCACAGTACGCGTTTCTGTATCAATAGCAAAAGGAGGTTTTATATCATGAGCAAATTTCTGCTTTGCTCAATGCTCATCTACATAACCCTGTAGTTTCTGTAGTTTTTGGTGATTACTTGCACTGTTTATGAATTACACAACCTTTTGCCAAGTGTTGGACATTTATTTAATATTAAACAACTGTACCAAAACATATATCAGCCTGTGTTGTTCTTTGCAAGGTGGTCCCCTTTAAACCTTTCATATACTGTATACATGTAGGACATATACATGTATTTCGCGTATATACATTTTTGCGAATCAGGACATTACGACAATTTCGCGAGTGGTTAAATTCACATTCTGCTGTTACCAACACGCTTGTCTTGAGAGAGATGCTAATGCAGTAATGCATGCAATACACGTACATGGTGTCAATATTAGCTTGTTGTTAATTTTGCAATTCACAAGTGATTCGCGAAATTCGCAAAAATAAAACCTTGTGAAAGATATGGCCTATACAGTATTGTATAGATCTATGGAGAATAATAATCTTCAATGGGGTAATTGCAAATGTAGGGGAAAGAGCCCACCTTTATATTGTAGTCTTCTACACCAGGCACACACTGACACAAACCCAATTGGAAAGCTGTACAAACAATAGGTTACCTGTCAATTCTTGATTCATTGAACCTTTCAAGCCCGTTCAAGCAGGCACTGATCGCTTATCGGTTGGCCAGGGCTATTTTTAGCCCCGTTATTGTTTGCTTAGAATGCCCTTGACGGCCCGAACGGACAGATATAAAGGATGAGCCCTATTTAACAATCAATGCTCAATGCTATCACCTTGCACCAGTGCTATAATGCAGTTTGCATACAAGAATCGTAAAGCTGTCACATGACAGTTTGCATTTATAAGCAGTATAAGGGTGTCACTGTGCAACAGACATTCCTATTGTTGATTTATAGACAAGTGTCAAATTAAAAATTACATAGATACATGTATTGTGGATAACTAGATATCATGAATAGTTTTGTAAGGTACACACGATACATTCTTTTTGATAGAATTACACAACATATTTCACATACAATATTCTGTGTTTTGTGGACAGGTAAAATGATAGGTTTGTTGTTTGACATTTAAAGTTTCAAAACAGTGAATAGAAGAAAACATGACCCCATATTGTCATTCTCTTTCTCTGTTAGCATAAAAATGTACATCTCCATCGTTTATTCAACATTCTCTGTTTCTTTATTCCACAAATGAGAGAAAATATAACTTGATTATCTCCCTATTTTTGTGTATTAATTCTGCCATACATCTACATGTACATTATTTTCCAATATTTCTCTCTCCCTCTTCTGTTTAGAAATGTCCGCCCGCGGCCACCATTATAGGTTTTGCAAAACATGACTTTTCAATAGCTCATGTATCATATATTTTTATTTTTTTTTATTTTGCCATCTGCAGTATTTATTTTTGCACTATTTTGCTCATCTCTCTTTTCTTCGCGTATTTTAGTAACACTCACGTTTTTACACAAGTTTTTTTTCCACAAGTTCGAGAAAAATATGACTTGCTTGTTTTTATTCTCTTTTCCTCGCTCATTTGATTATATTTCTTTCAGTTCAGAGTATTTTTTGCTCCTCGGTGTAATTCTGCCATCCTTCCCGATGGCTTGCCGCAAGCTGTCAGGGTACGCATGATATTGCCCAAAATAACTGCAGCTCAAAAGGCTGCAAGGGGGGATATATTTAGCAACGATGCGGTCGGCTGGCACTGGCAAGTCACGCTGGCATAAACAGGAAGCGTTCAATTTCTGCTCCTAAACTCGTTTCTCATTTGGTCTACGTCATATCGCCCTGGCTTATCGGCGCATGCTAGCCCTGGAAGGGTTCTTTTGCAACTTCTCTTACTCTTTCTTTTCTCGGTTTTAAAATAGAAGTGAGAGAAAATAAAAACCGATCCAAAATAGAAGCGAGGGGGGAAGAAAAAAAAAGATTTGCGCGTGGCTGCTAACAAAGAAACGAGCGACTGTGTTGAAATGTATGTGCACGGTAAAATCAAATTTATCTTCCTATCGCACATGTTTTGACGTGATAATTGAATTTCAACTGAAAGGATATATATATATATATATGTTTCTAAGGCAAAAGTTTGATTATATAAAAAACTCTCCCGTACAAAATGTATACATACTGTACTAAAATAGAGACAGGCGATACATGTTATGTATCGTAGACATACGTTAAAACTGTGTAATTTTGGTTACACATATTCTGTACATTATGTTATTACACATTTTCTCTCATTATTATGAGTACAGTATGTATGTACAGTCAAACCTGTCTTAGTGGCAAGCTATTTATAGCAGCCAACCTGCCTATAGTGACCAGTAAAAATGATCCCCTGAACTGATGAGGAAACCTAGATGTTATGGAGCCTGTCTAGATAGAGATCACCTAAATACAGTGGCAACATTTTCCCCACTTTGGTAGTCACTATGTAATACACAGTTTTGTAGTCCTGTAGATTGACTGTTCAGAATTTCTGAAAAACTACAACTTGCACAATTTTCCACATAATATATGAGATTTTGTTTCTCCCCATGAATGTCTCGTTTCCTCTTGGGCTTTAATCGTTTATGTGTACTTCCGTTGATGACCTGATGAATCAACTGTCTTGGACCCTTTCCAACAATTGCAAAATCCAAGCAATTGGAACTAACCCAAAATGTGATTGTGAAACATACAACCATACTTAACATGCACATATAAGTCTGGTTGATGCACTACATGTCTTTAGGATGTATAACCTTGTACATATAATGTACATGCCATCATCGTCATCTTCCTAGAACTTTATAAACTTGTAACCAATTCATAGACCTGCTCAGGTTTTCGACAACCAAACTTTGAGTCTCGATTCAAACTTGACCAACTGGGCCACTGGTTAGGAAAAAGGAGAGCATACAAAATTACTGTGAACACCACTAACAGCGTGTTCACACACAAAAAATGTTATCCCGAAACTCTATAAAGAAACGTCTTATAAAGAATCATCGTATAAAGAAACGTCATATAAAGAATCATCGTAGGCGTTCACACACACAAGAACAAGTATCCCGAAACTCTACAACGAAACGTTGTATAGGTGCGCAGTTTGCTACTGCGATTGTGTTGTCTTTTTTCTGTCTGCTTTCAGGTCTCCTTTCGCGCGCGGTCATGTTAAGCCCCGCCCAGTTATACCGTTCTAGTTCGACCTTGGTTTGACCGTACATTCACACACAAAACGACCGTGATTCTTTATCGAGTTCTAGTTCGAAACGATGCCCAAACACCCGTTTCGTTATACGACGTTTCTTTATACGACGTATCGTTAGTAAGCGTTCATACACACAATTTCATCGTATAGCTATACCGAAATGGTATAGCTATACCGTTTCGGTATAGCTATGATTTTTTTTTTGTGTGAACACGGGGTTGGATTGTTGTTTGTGACAGGCGCAACTATTTAAAGTTTAGATTAAACTTGCCCAACTGGGTACCCAAGGAAAGAAAAGGTAGCACAAAATATAAAAGTGAACACTACAACAACTCATCTCTTTCTGTTAGGCACAATTTAAAGCTAAGATCACTTAGCCAAGTGGGTCAAGAGAAAAAAAAGGTGAGCGTGATATGTAGTGTGAACCGTCTTCTACAGCTCATCTCTTTGTGCTCCCCGCAACAATTTAACGTTTAGATTATAATATTAATTTGCCCAACTAGGTCAGCAAGAACAAAGGAGGCCAAGATTAGTGTGGACACTAGCTCATTTCTTTCTGATATAGGCACAATTTACAGTTTGGGTCACCAAAAGAAGAAGAAAAAAAACTGAGTGCATAACTTTGCTGTAGAACTCATCTCTTACTGTTATACATGTATGTATACACACCAATTCAACGTTCACTTAGATTAAACTTAGCCAACTGGGTCACCAAGAGAGAAAAAGGGGAGCTTGATATGTAGTGTGAACACTTCTACAGCTCATTTCTTCGTGCTAGGCACATGATAAAAAGGGGGAAAACGCCAGGCCTGAGAGGGAGGATGCGATAAGATCTGGAATTACGTCAAAGCCTAGGCTGCTAATTATAGCTAGCATAAGCCACAAAATGTCTTCACAAGTCAGCTACTAATGTATGTCCTCTGGTCAGGTCACATCAAATCAAGGACTTTCAAGGTGCAATACATTTTTTTTTAAGATGCTTAAATTATTTTGTTTTAAGTAAACGAAAATGAATTTCTAAGTCAATGATAGAAATTAACGGTTTTGCCTTGTGGCCCAGTCGGATTTATATAAGTTAAATCAAGATTTTTCAAATTCTAGTGGCACTAAATCTGAATCTGGCGGCCCAAAACAAAGAAAAACATTACAAATTATGATATATTTGGTTGTCCATTTGGGCTGGTGGAATTAAGCACAAATTAATTTAAGTGTCCCGAAGTTCACTTTTGGTGGCCTTGAGCACTGCCTACTAAGTTACACTTCACAGATGTTAGAAATAAATAGGTCATACTATTTCATACTACAAATGTATACACAATTACTAGCCCTGGGCCCTGTTGCAGAAAGCGATACAATCGATTGTAAGTTGCAATCAATTGTAAGTCAGATCACGTGTTCAAGATGCGCAAATCTCAAATCTGATTGGTTGAAACGCGTACATTTTCTGACTTACAATTGTAACTTACAATTGATTGTATCTCTTTCTGCAACGGAGCCCTGGTTATGCCTGGTTTAACTGTTTAAAATCTGGCAGGTTAAAGAAAACATGATGAAATAATACATTGCAGCAGAATTATTTTCTTCTTCAAAACTCACATTTCATGATGAAATAAATTTATCTTTGTTCATCTCAACTAAATATAAGCATTTCATAACTTCACAGACTTGGTTATTGGAAATATCAGACTTAAACACTTGTACAGTATAACTAAGCATGCTGGCATCCAAAGTGAGCTATACACAAAAGTTTTTCAACTCATTTCCTACAGCCACAGGGACCTGGCTTTGCAATATCTTAGTCAGCAAATAGTTCATAAATGAAACCAAATCTTAGAGAATGCTTACCTTTTCCCTTATTTTGGAGTGAACTCTAGGCTCCCGAACAATATGTCAAAGAATCTATCAATCTTGATCCTCAATTAAGAAAGCATGGAAATGATGTTCACCTGCCAAACTTTCACAATTTTTTTTTTTAAAAGTCCCAACTTTCCAAACTTCTTCACAATGTCTGCATCATGTGCTCACCGAGACCATTTTTGAGAACGTCCAAATGATGTATTCACCTCAAGAAATATCAGAGGAAATGCGTCGTACAGCAAAATCAAATCATCTCCAAGCAATTTGCACATACGTGTAGATCACCCAAAATGCGCACTCTTAACTGAGTTAAGTTTTGAAGAGGTCCAAATTATGCCCTGTCATGTGAAGACATTTTATATGAAGAGTCAACATTTATGATTCCGCTATTTGCTCACTTTGAAGAACTTCCGTGATTGTCCAAATCAAGTGCTCATTCAATGAATTAAGTGAATGTCGCAAATATAAGTTTGCTGAAGAAAATGTCAGAAAGTCCAAATTCATGCACCCATTTCAAGAAAGTCCAAAAACATACATTTACAAACTTTCTAAAAAAAATTGAGAATGGTCAACTGACAAATACATCATCAATCAACAAACTTTCCTCCGAAAATTTGAGAATGGCCAAATTACAAGTTAACCAATCAAAAAAACTTTCTCCGAAAATTTGAGAATGACCAGTTTACTAGTGCTCACTGGAATAATATGAGCAACAGTGTGAACTAAACAGCGGTGCGAAGGGTAAGAGCTGTCAGAGCAAATATGCTTTGTTATAAGGAGTTCTAGGCTGGTAATCATCAAGCACGGTTCTTAGTCTTAGTCAATCTGCTGTGCTGATTAATCACGGGATAAAAATAGCCCCAGCAAATAAAAAGCGGAAACCTAGTTTTTTTTGTCTTCAACTTTGGGAGATGACGTACATGAAGGCGATAAAATTGCAGCAGTGCATGTGCTGTTCGACGAAAAAAAGATTATGAAATTGCAGGGCTACGTGTAGGTTATTCTTCTTGAAATTAGTAATCCATAATAAAAACTAAATTTTCCAATTTTAACACTGAGATGTTCACTAGCATTAATTAAACTATTGGTCTGTGCCAGAAAAAAAGTTATAATCAATTAGAATACAGCTTTTGCCCCCTCTCCCTCCTTTGCCTTGTATGATCATACCTGAAAGTGAAACTAGATGTTGCACAGTGGCACCTGCCTGAACCAATGAAAAATCACTTCTTGTCCAAACCTGATCACAGAGTAACTATAATATAGCTCTGTATACTATCTTCATGATAAATACAGCATTTAACAGAATGATGTCCACACAAAATGCAAAACTATTTGAAGCCCCTGTCCACACCACATACATGTAGGTATCAAATTTTGTCCAAACCTGACAACAGATGAACTGTTTGCAGTAAACACTTTACATGAACAGTACCTGAGAATGATGTCCACAAGATTGTAGAGCTACTTGGAGCACCTGTCTCAAAACAGGGTGGTATCTCTTCTTGTCCATACCCTGACCACAGAAGTACTGTGCACTGGTACATGAGCAGGTCTAAGAATGATGTCCACAAGGTTGCAGAACTACTTGAAGCACCTCCTCCAAACCAGAGAGGTATCAACTAACCATCTCTTGCCCGTACCTGATCACAAATGAACTGTATGCAGTTAACATGTTTCATGAGCAGTTTCTGAGAACGATGTCCACAAGGTTGCAGAACTACTGGGAAAACCTGTCCAAACCGAGGAAGTATTCAAATGTTGCACAAACCGCATCTATGTGGTGTGATACATACATTTACAGTATTAATGAACGATGTCCAGAAGGTTGCACAATTTATATGTGTAGCTCCTGCTCTCACCAACCCAAGACTTGGGAGGACTCATGAAGCAAGTGAGAGAAGGGATCACATTTTGTTGGAATGGGGAAGAACAGGGATTGTGGGCCTGATATAACCAGGTATAACTCTCTCACCCCATAAAGTAAAGGGGGGGGGGGGGAGAGTATGGTTGTTAGGCCTGAAAATAACCCAGAGTTCTAATCTCGCTCCATTAAACTTCCTTCTTGTCAAGATTCAAGTTTCATAAACCTAAAGCAATATATGCCGTGGCAATGCAGCGTGGTAGCTCATCAAAGAAATTTGATTTAAAAATACTTGCAAGAAAGACAGGAAAAGCCAACACACAGCCCACAAAAATGTGACCCTACTTCAGTTATAAATACATGTATGTGTCGTTTAAAATCTTACTCTCCTTTTAATCTCTTCACCTTGCTAAAAATACACCCAAGAACGTGGAAAAGGAAGTCTTGTGAAGACCACTGCTGGGAGCTTAGGCAGAGAAATGCAATGACAGGTTTCATTAAGCCACTCAATCCTAAGCCATTTAAAGACTAGCTAGAGGGGTTTCACAAAGATTTGAAGTTTAACTTCAATTTATGTTGGACTTAAAATTATGGAAAGTCGTTTGTTTGCGTTTAAATATATCCCGACAAAAGGTTTTGAAACACGACATAAAATCATTGATATATTTTATTGTCAAGGAGATCATGTTCTTGGGAGTAAAATTTCTTAAAAGTCTCAAATATTTGAATGTTTGCTTTTAAAAATGTGCTGTTCCAGGGTAACAAATGGCCTACCATAATTTTAAGCCTTACTAAGTTAGAAATTGATTTCAACTTACATTCTTTGTGAAACACGTACCCCACAGGTATCATTCGCACACTTAGTTGGGAGTGTGCGCCCTGGGGAACACGAGGGTTAACTCTTCCCGATGCTATTCTCGTAAAATGTCGCGAGCGAACAAGCAGGAAAAGAAGGCTTTGCCATTATTTTTAGAGCCAAATTCTGCAGACTGATGATTCAGCTGATTTAATTGGGGCATTTTTTTTTTTCCTCAAAAGAATTTGAAGCCAAACTTTACATAAGGCACTTTTAAGGAATATCAAAACTTATTGCACAACATTTTCACTTTATTAGGAATTTTAGCAAGTGAATTCTTGAGATTATTAGACTTGAAGTAGACTTTCAAATTCCTTGCGCAGGGTGCGAAATACACACTGGCTCAGTGTTACACAGTGCGTACAAACTGTATGGTTTTAAATGGCTGAGCATGTAACATATCGAACACTGCCCTCTACATCCCCACGCATAACAATCTTTAAGTAGCAAATATAAAACCATGTGGTTTCACACATGGCGCAATAAAAGTAGAACGTTGTTTGCGGTTGTTTGCGCGGAGGTGTGTCATTTAAAGTCAAATTACATTGTATAATCTAATTGACTTCCTGTCAACAAGTTTACTCATTAATGTATTATTTTTAGACTCTTCCTAATTGTGTGGTGTGCAACATCTCAGATATGATAAAAACACAAACAACAAAAGTTTACTGAGCTACACATGAACATGGTGTGATAAGATTAGTTGATTAGTTGGATTCTGAGCTTGAAACCAGTGAAACTTTAAGAACGGTTTAATGTTTTTGTTTGGGGGCAGAACAATACTAGTATAAGGCACCGAGTAAAAACCATGAAATGTTCTCCTTCGTATGTATTCTAAAGACAACATTACTTTAAATAATCATTCTTACTATCACATCTCTATCTTTGACAAAAAAAATATATGGGGTTGCCCCTTTCATGCAAATTCTGGCATTTTACGAGAAAAACAAATATCTCATGTCGATGCTGACCCCATTTCCCGGTTGCCCAGGGCAACCATGCAAGTTTAAGTATTGATCCCTACAGGGAAGATCGGGATCAAAATTGGCATATGGCGCAGACAATCTGAGATCTAACATTGTTTACGCAAAAAGAAAATTATGCATGCACGTGAAACAGAAATGTGTGCCTTGTAGATTGAAAGTACATCCATACATTGTAAATTGAAGTGTAAAATTCTTGAATTAATGTATCATTTTGTTTGTTTGTTAGACACATGTATACTGTACAATAAAACATAGTAATGAACTACTAATAAAGAAAACTGCGCATTCCACACCAACTTTAAAAATTAACCCGCTCAGAATCTTGGTCATATTACTGAACTAAAGAATAGCATTTTCATAACATGTTGCAACACTGTAGACAGTACTACATGTACATGTACATTTACACATAATGAACATGTACATGTAAAATAGTCTGGCAAGCTATGGATTAATCCAGTGATTTACAATCTGTTGATCTATAATGAACCCCTGGAGGGCAAAGACAAATGCAACAACTACATCATAAATCACTCAGTACTTTAACGTTTAAGCACATAAAGAAAGTAATGGTCTTTACAAAAGCTTGATAATGAAAAGGTTAATACATGCATGCCAATGGCAAGCAAGAAAAGGTGTCTTTCTTTTTTAATGTCTGTGCACAATGAACACAAATTCAACACGTACAGGTAACTCGCTCAGTACTATCTGCACATTGGGTATATAAATAACCCAATGGCCTTCGGAAAGCTCGATGCTGGAAAGGTTAATACATGCATGCCAATGGCAACCAAGCAGAAGCGTCTTTCATCTTTAATGTCTACAAACAACTAACTCACTCAGTGCGATCCGCACATTGTGTGTATAAATAACCTGATGGCCTTCAGAAAGCTTGATGCTGGAAAGGTTAATACATGCAAATGGCAGGCAGGCAGGCGGGCAGAAGGAGAGTCTCATGAAGTAACTAAGAGAGCGAGTGGTCCCTGGACAGGCCTGAAGCCTAGCTGCCATACTTCTATTTTCGTCCGCCCACCATCTCGAGTTATGAGCTTATTAAAGCGGCGCTATTTATAGCCTCCTCCATTATCAACTGCAAGGCGCTGCGCTCGTGCAGCTAACCCTTGCCGCTGCCGAGGTGTTGGGAGAGAATGATGGGAAGATTTATATAATGTAGATGTGACCATCTTATAATGTGTGAGGGAGGGAAGAGAATCACGAGATGTTGTACAGAGGGGTCAGGGGTCAAAGAATGTATCCCATCCTCATACCAGGGAGGATAGGAACAGATAGGGGAGCAAAGGAATGACAGTGGAAGAGATGAAAGAAGGGGGAAAATGGGGACGAGGAAGATAAGGGAGAGAAGGAAAGACAGGTAGACTAAGGGCAGAGAAAGAAAAGGATGGGCATGAGAGATAGTGGGTGATCTACAGACTTGATGGAATGTAACCCAGCAGTGCAGTGGGAATATGAACCTCAGGTAAGGAGAGAGAGAGAGACAGACAGACAGAAAAGAAACTTTATGATACTTGTAGAAAACAAACAAATACAAAAGAAGGTGTCTAAAGAAGAGAGACGAAGGAAGAAAAGGACATACATTGTAGGTGATCTAGGGTCTTGATTGCATGTAATCAACCACATATGGAATGAACTTAAGGAAGAGAAAGAGAGAGAAAACAAAATAAAACCAAAAATGAAAGAGATCAGCAGAGACAAGGAAAGAGAGAAGCAAACCACATATGGCCTGCTAGTCTCACTACTGCAGACCAAACTTCACAGCACTTTAGAAAATAGGTACCTTGTATTATTCACGCTATAAATTTGATTAATTTTTTTGTTGGGCACATTTTGTATTCCCATTAGTGTAAATAATAGGAAATTGGAACACAAGTGGCATACAAAAGTTCTTAAAGTGATATAACCAACAGTCGCATCCAAGAGTGTATATTTGACCACTTTTAATAAAGCTCAGTAAATGATTCAGATTAAATGGCAAATTGTATAACATCGTAAGAAATTTTATATGCTCACAAGTTCAGCGAAAACTATAATTTCATTTTTCAGGGGCTACTTTTCAAGCATGTCTGCATGAAAAAACCACTCTTAACATTTGTTTTGCATTGAACTCTTGTATACAAATTTATGGGGGCTCTTTTATGATTTTGGGTGCTCTTTTGGGGCATTTTGGGGACAAATTCGCCCGAGTCCCTGTGTATTTTTGTAACTGCACACGAGCCTAGCAGGCTAGTACTTGTAAACACATTTTGCTGACCATTTATGTATACTGCCAAAGGAGATAAAAAAGGAGAAAACAGAATATTATTAGAATTGAATGAAATAAGAGATGGAGGCTAAAGTTAGAAGAACGATATTAATATAATCATTTTGAAGGGGAAAAAAAAGAAATTGCTCTCCGAAATATGAGTTTCATTTTTCAAAAGGAAGAAATGGCATTTCTAAATGTAGAAAAATACCTGTCACGGAAGACTGAAAGCTACTTGTAAGCAAGAGTGTATGGACATAGAAACTCTTGACCTTTAAAGCCATCACTGGTGAGAGCAGAGTGGGTATACTATTAACCCTCACAAACCTAAGTTATATATGAAAAGACCATCTAGAGTTGTACTACAGGAGAAAGCAGGGCTCAACATCATTAGCACTGGTCTGCTTTCCCAGTGGGCTCAGGGGAAATAAAAGTTGATTAGTGTATCAGTTTTACTTGCCAAACTGGGCACATTTATATTGCAGACTTTTTAATGTTTAATATTTCCCTTGGTTTGGTGGCTGCCCTATTTTGTTGTCCGGCCAGCAAAATTTGAAAAGCCTTGATTTTGCTTGCCTGACTGGGCGACCTGAGGAAAAAAAAGTGGTGTTATAATAGAAATATTTGTACATGAACCTACGAGGGGGTGGGGGGGGGGGGGGGGGGGTGGGGGGGGGGTAAATGCACACTAGCAGAAATGTAAAAAATAAAATGAACAGAATAGTTGCTGCACAAGCAATTAACACATTATGTACCACACTATGAAATAACTGTACGATTTATTACACTGTACAGGTGGAGTTAAGTATGCCATAGGCTCCAGGGAATTAATACACACAAGTGTTCGCAGAAACATAAATAGACTGAAATACAGACGCGGTCCGTACCAGGTAAGTCAGCCCCTAGGTACCGAGACGTCATCACGCATCAAAGAAAAGAGTGGAAAATAAGGGAAAGAAGAAGAAAACAAAGACGACTGAAGAAAGTGAACCAAACAATTTTCCCTGAAACCAACGTATTTTCAACCATCCATAAGTTTGGGTGTATATTTATAGACTGCGCGAACGTCACTAAGATTGCGACATAATTTATATATATACATGTATAATAAATCTTTAAAGAATTATATTTCATTACAATAATAATGATGAGAGCTAATGAATTGATACATATCATAAGTCATAACAAAATGTTTTATATCAATTATATAGGATTATAATCAGAACATTTCAATGCAAGGTTTCTTCTGTTTTCCATTTTTAAAAATTGAACTTATCTGTATTAATGTATAGTTGAAGGAAATACAAATTAAGCCATTCCTCTCAACAATTTCACTGTATGTATCTTCACATTTATTTATTTTATAAAATAAAATAAAATAAATGTATGTGTTGTCACAGAGATTTGATTCAATTAACTTTTGATGTATTTTGTTTGCGACTCCCAGCAGAACTTTTACATACATTTATTTTGACATGTAGGTCTGCATGAAAATATGATTTTCCATGGTGACTGTGATATCTTGTGCATGACCATTCATTGTTTTTTGCCTGCTATTCCTTTCGAAATTTAAGATTCATCTTACTGCCAAAAATGATCATTGAAATGCTGCGTTTTCATAATGTAATGTACACGTCCAGGTAAGCGAAAGTAAAAAGGAGATTACAGGATATAACTTCCCTTTTTTATGGAACTAGAAAATTCCCTAAAAATGTCATGCTGCAATTGTGCTTATGTGTTATGCGCTATATAAAAGTGTTTCATTATTATTATTATTATTAAATAATCATAATGTAAGTGCAGTTTTAAACATTATTGTTTACACTGTATGTGGTGAAGATGTGATCTAGGCCCCGTAACATAAATCGTACGATTGATCAATTGATTGTACGATCCATTAATTGGTCGTACGATTAATCGTGAATAATTATGTTACGGGGCACTTGTCTAGTGGTAAGAGCTCTGCTCTTCGCACTTATCGGCCCGGGAGGAAAAAAATTGTAATTGTTTTTTTTTTAAATATCATGTTTTATGAAAGTATTGTACAATAACATTGACAATTTTATTACTCCATATAAATGGGCTTATGATGTGATCAATAAAAGCCTTTCCTCGTCTTTGATATTTGCAGGTACGTGTACGCTGACAAAAGTACATCAAAGTCAATTTAGTTCCTACATGTACATGTAAATTTATGTATACCTTTTGTTATGTTTAGCAGGCTTAATAGTAATCACTTGTAGGCCTGGGATGAATAACTTTTTTTGCTACACAAATATTCTACCAGAAAGGTATTCGGATAAACCGGATTACTTTTTTAATAAATAATAAATAAGAACTAAAAATTTACGTGCGAGTGTCGAGCCCTGGAAAATGTCAGATGAAAAATGAGAAAAGAGTGATGAAAGTCTCCTGCTAATGAGCAGTAGAATTTAAAGGGTACCACCACCCAAAAATAATATTCTTATAAATAAAAGGTAACATCTTTAGTAGTCCATTCCATCAACAAGTTCACAAAAATATGTTTCCCGAAAAAAATATATAATTGGAAAACGCATCACCATTCTAAAGCATGCGTTCATGGGTCTGCATATTACGAAGACTTCTTTGTCCGGAGCGAACGAATCGTCCGGGATTCTATTGTCTCCAAACGTACGCGTGAATAGCATTGGCGCACTCGCAAATGTTTGGCCCGTACGGAACCTGGAAATAATAGTGGTTCCGTAAGTGTTGGAAATTAATTGCTTTGTTTATGAATTACACAACCCTTTGCAACATTTTGGGTATCTATTTGATATCACAAAACGGTACCAAAACACATAAATATGTGTTGTTCTTTGCCTGGTGGTCCCCTTTAATTGTTCAATCGGTAATGACTGAGATGAAACACTACTATATATGAAAGGGTTCTGGAGAAAAGTCTGATTAAATCCAAGTAACAGTATTGGGAAACTTGCCCTACACACAAACAAATATGCTTTGATCACCAACCATGTGAAATAATACATCATAACTTATCTTGAGTGTAAAGATTTGGACAAAAACTGAATCAATTGAAATCGACTATTGGAGCAATAAATGTTCAAAATAAAATAATCTATGCACAGATTAAATTAAACTGCATGCTCGGCGGTGCGTGCAAAACCTATGGCAAATACTGCCTCGTGCGCTCCTCATGCCAAAGAGCGTATAGATGTAGACGGGCCAAACTGGTGAATTTAGGCCCAATGTCAGCGGCATGCAACAAGCGTTTCAACTGATATTTCTGCATTTAACGTTACTAAAGTTCTGATTTTTCCACACAAGTCCTTTTTTTATACTATTTCACCAATAATCAATTAGTTTGGCCAATAAAGATACTTTTTGAAACTTTCCCAATACTGTTATTTGCTTTAAAGGAGCAGAGAAATTGATCAAAGGTAAAAAGTTTACTTCTTCCAATTCAATTACTTTATAGCATCTTTAACTAATAAGGATGTTTGTTTGTCATTGCCACGACAACAAATAATCAAAAATATATTTAAGGTGCCCATTGTTTTCCGAGACGCATAGCACTTTTACAGACAATAACTACTTTTAAAAAACTTGCCTTTTATGCAATTCTGAACATATACCGGTATTCATTAAATGATGTATGCCATTGTGACACTTTGTTTTCTTTTATTTCTACAAAATAAGGTCCTTTTTAGCTCATGTATGAAATTAATACATTTACAAGTATTAGTTGTATCATAATTGTCTGTTATATTAATGCTGTATTATTTAATGTTCCATTTATAATATAAAAGACGAATGATTTGCAATTTTCTTTACAATACTTTGTTCAAATTCATATCTGCACTTTTAAAGGGATAGTTGAGTTCTGGTATAAAGGAGAGTACAGTTTTGGTGAAACTGAATTTTAGTAACCAAAACCTGCATCATTACATTACAAACTAATAGTTATAACTAGAAAGGAACACAAAATTACAAATGACGTAGTAAAGATCATGTTATCATTCAAAAAGAGCCGTTAAAACGTAAGAGGGCGCTCTCTAAACACTCATCGGTTTCAACCATTTTGAATAAAATATTGTGCATGTGATGCTTTGTTGAAATAGTGATTAGATAGAGAAATAACCAACTACTTAAATACCCATTTTGTAACTTTTTGAAAAGAGGAAGCATTTTTTTTGAATTTTTAACGGCTGGTTCAAAATTCTCTAATAAACCTGGGGCCCCAGCTTTATTACAAATTGTTATATTTATGGATATTTCAGCCATCTCTGAACCGATTTTGATCAAACAAAGATGATTTTATTATTTAAATATTATGCTTTCAAATTCTACACTCAGTTTTTCATTACCTCACCAAAAAAAAAGTAGTCTAGCGCCCTCTCTACCAAAACTCAACTATCCCTTTAAAACCAATCCTGAATTAAATTGCCTCTTTATGTACATACAAAAAATGTTATTATACCAGTATTATAAATTGACGACACATTTCGTTGCATCATGTGATAATTCTGTTCTGCTGTTCATGTCCTTGTCATGTCCGGGTGAATTTTACTGGGTTTACAACTACGGTCAAACCTGTCTTAGTGGCAACCTGCCTACAGCAGCCAACCTGTTTTAGTGACCACATGCCTATAGCAGCCAAACTGCCTTTAGCGGCCACCTGTCTATATCAGCCAACCTGCCTAAAAAGATAGTGGCCACCTGTCTATTGCAGCCAGCCAACCTGCCTGAAATGGCCACAAAAAGTGATCCCTGCAGAGAAAAACAATGTTATGGAGCATTCCTATAGAGGTCACCTGTCTACAGTGGCCACTTTTTCTGTTACTGGTTACTATGCATACACAGGTTTGAGTTGACTGTACGTTATTAAGAACATGTTATTGTAAAGGTTTTATAGCTTATTGGTTTCAATCCTTAACATTGACAGTTGCAGTTATGATATTATTACACATTGTCAGGGATAAAAAGAAGAAATTTTTTTTTTTTTTTTTTTTGTTCTAGGTTTTTTTCTCCCAAAACTGTTAATTTGCTTCAACTCTAGATGAACATTTATTTTTATTTAACATTTATTTAACATCTGTTGTCTATTTTGAGGACCGTACTTGATTACCCTGAGCCACAATGTGTATTTTCCACTGTATATATATGTGTATACTCCATACACACATTCACATCATTCATTATTAGTGTAGGTGTGATGAAATATAATTCAAGAGACCATCCATACACCAGAATCAAACTAATTGGGTACTGCTAACTAATTAGTCTTATAGTAGAGCGGACTTATTTTGTACATTGCATATTATCTCGTAGAGCTGCATGGAGCTTCGGATTTGTGTATGTTTGGCTGTATGCATTGTACTGTGTACATCAAATATATTTTTATACAGATCTTATTAATTTAGTGTATACCGTAAATCTCCATGTATAAGATGCACTTTTTTTCCGTCGGAAAGCTTTCAAAGTGGGGGGTGCGTCTTATACACAGGTACAGCTGTAGGCATGTTGAATGTGTATAACACATGGTTTATGGCATTACAATAGCTTGCCATCAGTAGTAGCATTCAGCAAGATATATCTTTTTCTCACATAAAACATAATGGTTAGTACAATAATTGCAAGTTTATTGAGCTGCTCATGAATATTCATACATTCGTGAGCAGCAAGTACTCATTAAAATATGCAATTTTCTAACCAGTGGTTATACATTTTTCTCATATTAAAATTTGTAATTAGTTAATTTTAGTTAATTGCATATTTAATGAGCATCATAAATATTCATATATGCTGCTCATGCATAGTCATAAGCAGCAGTGTTACTACACAATAAATGTGCAATTTTGGTACTAACCATTATTTTTTTTTTTAATGTGAGAAAAGGTATATATTAACGCTGTAACCGATCATCGGATCGGCATGCCGATCCCGATCCGATCATGGCTTTTTTGCCGTTTTTGCCGATTTCCGATCATGCAGAAAAGATCGGAGATCGGATCGGATGAAATTTTGTTTTTGTTTTTTTTATGTGTTATGACTTATGTGAAAAAAAAAAAAAATCCCGGGAGAAAACCATCCATTTTCTTTGCAAGAATATCGGAATTGAAATTTTAAAAAGGGACAATCTATATCATTTACTTGAAAAAATGTTATTTTCGAGATACTCTTTGTTAGTTTACTTCGTTTTGAAAGGCGAAAATCGGAACAAGACTCGTAAAATTGCTAGTCATTTGAACGATATTCCCGACGGATGTTCACATGAACTCCAGGCCGTCAGACCCGGCGCGCGCACGATCGGCGCCGCGCTGGCGCCGTGCATGCATGCGGGCGGCATGCGTGTCCTATGTCGCAAGCTATTATAGATCAACGAATTATCGTTTTCATATCCTCTTTTACATGTTAAATTCAGTCTTTTACTGTCGGCCGACTGATAGAGAATGCTGATAAATTATGGAAGAGGACATAAAAACGATTTGTTGATCTATATAGTCGCCAGCAAGGCCTAAGATTCAGGGGAAAGCTGGTACATAATTATATTAGTATACATGTATAATATAAACTGTAAATTTGCACTCTCGATCTCCCGGTCCCCGAATTCCGGGAGAACGAGAGAGTATATAAATTGTTTGATATGTTGTTATTGATTAATGGCGTCAAAATTTAACTATATAAACATAATCATAACATGTTTTTTTTTTCTTTCCTTTTTTAGGAAGATGACGGACGCTCCAATTTTGACTTGTGTTGCGCGTGCGAGGACTTCATTCGGCCGATCCTTCTTTCAATTTAAAGAATTATAATTTGTTTACGCTTTGAGTATAAATGTAATGACGAGGAAGATGAGATAAACATGAGCATGAGGGACTTAAAATGATACTTATGATAATGCAATTGAAATGTGGTCAGCCAACTCCACCACCCCCCCCCCCCCCCCCCCCAATATCAAAAACATAATTCTGTGACCGCTGATTATGATTTAGTTTTACGTGCGACCATGGATAGTGCGACTATGCGTTTTTGTTATGATTAATAATTCATATGTACTCTTTCTCATGATGATGTTCATGATATAAATACTTTATTATTTCTAGTAGGATGATGGCTCGTGAAAGTGTATACTTGATGATAAACATCATAACATAAATGTCAAATTGAAAATAATGGTGATGATTAGATAATTATGATAACAATTGAAATGTGGTCGGCCCCCTCCTCCCACCCCGAAAACATTCTGCGGCCCATGATTATGATTTAGTTTCCGTGCGACCATGCAATTTTAATTTGTATGTACTCATGATGATGTTCAAAATATAAATACTCTATTATTTCTATGGATGATGGCTTGTGAAATTGTATACTTGATGATCAACATCATAATATAAACGTCAAATTGAAAATAATGGTGATGATAAGATAATCATGATAACAATTGAAATGTGGACAATGTGGTCAGCCCCCTCCCCCATCCCCCAATATCAATGCGGCCCCTGATTATGATTTAGTTTATGTGCGACCGTGTGATTTTGTATTTTTTCAGGGGGGGGGGGGGGGGGCACGCAAATTGGGGAACTGTAATTATTTCGTTCACACTGCCATTAGGCTAACGCTTTCTTCATTTTTTTGTCACACTGTATTGAGGACCTCCCCATATATTGCAATAATTGTACGTAACGCAATTAAAAATAATAATAAATCAAATACTACTTACATTTTATTGGGGAGTTGCCACGACGCAGTTTACAATGTTCTTGCTTCGCCCCTAGCTCCATTATAATGGCACTTTGTCCGTCTCGATGTTAGTAATTATTATAATCATCACCAGTCAAACATGCACCATCATCCTCATCTTCATCATGGATCATTACCATCCTCTTTTTTATCATAATAATCATTGGCATCGCCATCTTCATAATGATCATTCATTGTCATCCTCATCAGTTCATCATTTCCGTCATTTATCAATCATATTAGGCGCTATATAAATCGATATTATTGTTATTATTATTATACTCTGTGTATACATAACAATAATTTATATATTTTAAAATATAATACCCGGTACTCGTTTTGTATCGGGGAGGGGGTGGCAGCCTTCTCACTTCTCAGTAGACTGGGGGAGGGTACTTTGTTTCTTGAGTAGGCCTATACGCCGGACGACGGAAAGTTTGGGGGCGGGGGCTATTATTTTTAGTACATTTAAAACATTTCGGATTGTTGAATGACGTGGGGATCGGTATTGGGGCTATTGGTACAAGTAATTAGCGAACAAACTTATGTACTAGTCGCAAAATAACAAAGCAATACACACTAATCAAATACAAACAAACAAACAAACACATGTAGCCAGTGGCGAAGGTGGTCGGACTGGTTGGGGGGGGGGGGCACGAAAATTATTGGGGGTACACCTGTGTATTACTATTACTTTGTTTATTTAAAAAATGTCCCCTTAATTTTATGTTTTCTATTGTTTGTTTGTTTTTTTCAGAATTATTTACTGCATGTAGCTTATAATACATCATGTACCCAACTTGTTGATCGAGTTAAACTGATCCTAAAGGAGAACAAAGAATAACAAAAAAGTTAAATAAACTCCAGTTATTTTTTAGAAAATCAGTCGTGAAAAACAGCAACAAAGAAATCAAAATATCTTATTCTTAATTATTATTTTATACTGAGTAATATTAATAATCAAGCTGCAATTCAATTAAGGAAACAGGATAAAATAAACAAGCGATGCGCAAAAATCTGACTGAAACTGCATGCAGCAACAGCATAAAAAAACGATGTCAAACTAAAAACAACAAAATGCAAAAGTTAAGTAACTATAATTATAACAACAACATCAACAAAAATATGTCACATGGACGGAGATAGATCACCTGTCGCGTGCAAACTGCGTGCATGCTGCGCCGCGATGCCGTTATAAAGCACGTGAAAGCATAGCCTCGCGATCCGCTGACGGTCTTCTCCGCCGTATCTCTACCGGTTGGCCACGCTAGCGCCAGCCCTGCGCGAGCAAGCAACCTCGGCGCATCCAAAATATTGATTTAAGTCGTCCAAATGGCTTTAATGTTAATAAAAAATACTACGGCGGACTATCGAGTGACCAGAACAAAAATGTGCAGTAAGTAACGAACCAGTTTTTTTGCAAAGTGATGCAAATTAAAGCTTTTTTTTTTTTTTTTTTTTAATTGCCGATCATCCGATCCCGATCATCGATCCGATTTCGAAGATCGATAAAATTTTGCCGATCCGATCAAACGATCCGATCATCAAGGTCAGTTACAGCATTAGTATATATTGATAAATGCTAGACCAGTGGTATAAGCATTCCAACAGCACTACAAGGGGTGCGTTTTATACACGAGTGCGTCTTATACACGGAGTTTTACGGTAGTTTCTCACAAGTATACACTTGCATGCTCGGAGTGATATGCAGTGTACCTGTATGAATATTTTGTACATTGCATAATAGTCATAGCTGCATGCCTTGTGAAGTACGTAACAACTAGTGGCCAAGCGCGATGCCGTGCGTGCGCACATAGAATCCTGTATTTTAAGTATTTGCTTGCGCTCTTGAGTCTTTTTTTAATATGCGTGATTGACTCATCAGTTTCCCGTGATCGGGATTCAGAGCGCAATGCCACAGAATCAATCAAAATCGGTTCAGAAAGAGCTGAAATATCCATAAATATATCCGATTGTAATCAATCTTGGGGACCAGCTTCTATTCAATAATTTAAGAAAATATTTTTAAATCCTACACATTTTTGAAAATATATACCAAAGTGGTTTCAAAATTGTTTTTGATGATCTCTCTATTGAATATTTTTTTTTTAACTGAACATCACTTTTTATTTTAAAATTGTTGGAACTGGAGGTGCCTGGAGGGTGCCCTCTTGTGTTAACGGCTACTTTTTGAATAAAAACAGCCCTGTAACTTAACCGTTTAAATGTTACGATTCAAGCATCTTCAAATTATGACTGTTAGTTTTTAAAGGGATCTATTAACTTTGTTGACATGTGCAAAAAGTGATGAATGGTTGATACAATGTACATAGTGTTGTTATGTGATATGTCCACTGGATGTTGTGTAAAAATTTCAAGTTAAATGGCCTTTATCTATTATATTAATACGGTAAGCTTCAACCCCCCAAAATGGTTCCCACTCGAGATATCCTCACCCCGAGGATTCGGCGACTTCCCGACCGTCGCGATCGAAGGATATACGTTTTGCGGAGGACAATAAGGCATTCCCGAGTCGCTCCCGTCCCGTGGTCGTCGTCCAGATCGAAGAAAATGGAAAGTCAGCAATGTCAATTGCCCGTTTAAGACGCCGAGCATTGACTAACGATTTATCGCCGTAAAAGTATTTGTAAGAATATAAATTGGAGTAGATAAAACAAATAATATATCGAGAAACCATTTTAGATATAACACGTTGCGAAACTACCCGGGTTTTGATAAATATCAATATTTATATTACGCGGATGGTATGGTAATGATCGCTATTGCCAATTGGCATCGTGTTTGTAAGTGCATCGACGACAAAATGCGACAACTTCAATTTAGCTGCGGTTATACAACGCGCAATGGCTGTACAGCCGTGTATACACGTCGCGCAGTCATCTAATTACCCCACCGAACCGTAGTTTATTTGCATAGCTCACTGACCTGCTGACCATCGTCTCTGGTCACTATCTCATTCGCCCTACCGTACACGATACTATAATTGCGCCAGCTTGTGGTAAGATGTATTAAGTCAGCCACGAGGCTACCATGCAGTACCAGAAGAGACGCCTAGGGGGTGGGGGGGGGGGGGGGGGGGTGGGGTAGAATGGACGGGGGAGGTAATATCTTCAAGAATATGAACACAGATATACGCGGGAGAACTTACGTTTATGATATGAAACGTGTAGGGGACACGACGGGTTATTGGAGCCGCGGGGGGGGGGGGGGGGGAGCGGCGAAGCTACTTTATTAGCAAGAACACGAACATATATTATTGTATCTATTTTAATACAAGCGGAACAAATTATGGATCATAATGAAATATGGGGGGATAACTGAATAACTTTGCGTGGATACTAAACCATCATGATTTTGTTATACATTGGTCGGATGTATCGTTGGACGGGGCCCCGACGGGTTGTGGGGTGGGATTGAATCGCCCGAGTCTATTTTGTCTTACTATTTAAATGATGACTGTGGGATATTTAGTAAAGTTTTAAAGTGTTGTTATGTCATCATCGTCTTTCTCTTTCAAAAACCCGCGGATTTCCGCGGGTACAGCTAGTATGGCTGAATAATGAGCAAAAATGCGAAGTGGTGTTCACTAACTCATTGCACTGACTTTGTACACGGTTACAAGTATGCAGTGGATAGTTTAACATTTGAACACTTTAATCGAAAATATCTTTTTAACAAAATGGAAATATGAAAAACCGAAACCTGTCCCATGCTATTATTCAGATCATGTCTCAGGTGGTAGGTTATGCATGCATCATAACTACATGCATGTTCACTGCTGCAGTGCTGTGATATTTAAATCCTGTATTGTACTATTAGGGCTATAAACCCGATCTAATATTACATCACAGTCAGTCTGAATAAAATCATCTCTGGCATGTTAATCAAAAATACACACACTGTGCACATTTCATTTTCATTTACATCACATTCAGTTAGGATATAAACTAATCTTCGGCATGCATGCACGCATCGCCAGCATCTAGGATTATGGACAGCATGCATAGCATTATGGGAAGCGTTGTCGACACAGGTAGTTATGAATGCTCATCCCGCCCTCGTTCGTTCGTTCGCAGAGATAGATGTAGATAGGAAATCTAATCCCAGGCCGCCTACCCAGCCGAAATGTGTTTACGCTAGCTCCCAGGGATCTAAAAATAGACGTGTGTACTGTGCCCTACATACTGTGCGCAGTTAGAGTGGGTGGCTATCCGGATGTGCTAAATGAATCTGGTTCTGTAACTCCTGTTAGCTTTCCATAACCATGCATACTACAATGCAACTGCAAGTGGATGTTGTGCTATTGGATCAGATTCTGGTAGCTTTCAATAACCTACATGTGTACATGTACAGTATTGCGACTGTATGTATGATTTGTATGTTCTACTAATCAGTAATCCATTGCTATCAAGAATATGGTGTTCTACATATCAACTCTATGGTAATGTCACAATCTAGGAGAGAAATAGCAAATTTCACAAGCATTCCAAAGTGTGTACATAATACAGTACATACCTAAAGAAACTTTCCAAATTACTGCAATAAGCCTATTGATTCAAAATAATGTCACAAACGTTAGGGTGGAAGTGTATATCTTATCTGAATATTATACATCGTACAGTCTTGTGTACTATAGCCTATAGGATATATACGTTTTGTATAAACATGTACATGTACGCATGTTTCACAGTGTATACATACATATTGAAGACATTTTGCCATAATTCTTAACATTATGCATGTACTGTACGTATGTAAAGTTTGTTCACCTAACACTTAACATTGCAAGCAACCCAACACACTTGTCCATACATAAACATTCTACCTGGTACTTTATAAATCCACAGTAAGCTTTCATTGGTGAGCATATAACCATGGAAACAGATGTTGTGCGTGTCATGGAGTTTCTAAACTAATCCATGGAGCTAAAGCTTCACACTTTTTTCCTTCAACTACACACCTATAATATAGAGAAGTACAATTTGAGGCTAAGTTGAACAAACTTTTTGAAAAATTGCTATTTTTAACAGCTAAAAATAGCTTTATCTACCTTTTCTTCTACTTAATATTTTATAGGGAGCTTAACAAATAGCGCTTGGTATACTTCAAGGTTTGTTAGAGCTAAAAATAGTCTCTCTTTGTACCATTATTTAAGCTTCACCCAGGAGCTAAAAATAGCTCTAAGTTGAACTATCTGTTTATTTTGCCTGCGCTATAGTCTATCATGGAGCTAAAGCTAAAAATAACTTTTTATGAAGGGTGCTAAAATGAAGTCTATTAAGTTGTTCACACCTTCTGTTTTGCCAGAGCTAAAAATAGTCTCTCCTTGTGCCATTAGTATTGTTCTGACAAGGAGCTAAAGCGAACGTAACTCTTTAACTTTTACTGTCACTGTCATAGGGTGCTAAAAATAGGGCTAAGTTGAAGGAACTGTTTGTTTTGCTTGAGCTAAAAATAGCATCTCCTTGTACCATTAGTTTTGTTTTGCCAGGGAGCTAAAAATAGCATCTCCTTGTACCATTAGTTTTGTTTTGCCTGGGAGCTAAAAATACTCTTGTGAACCTTGGCCTCCATACTGGACAAATTTAGAATAGATGGCTTGTACCCAGTTGTACAATATCATACTGTAAGCATGCACTTGTAAGTGCCTTTAAAGGTAAAGGCCAGTTTTGGAAACGCCCCCCTCTCAAAAAAATGAAATGGAAGCTCTTATTACCAATAATGTCAAAGAATATAATTGTACTAATATAGGATTATCCAAATTTGGCCAAGAAACCGCCTACTAATTGATATATTTGCAAAATTATAAATTGATTTAGGGCTGGATAGATATCGCCAACGCGGAATCGCTCATACGCTACGTGTATTATGACCACGAGGTGTACACGAGGTGTCGCACTATACGGGCTTGTCCCTAGCTTGTCGATATCTCCCCCAGCGCTAGCGGCGCTGACAGGTCTGAACGGTGGATTTATGAATTTCACAGGCGGATATTGCATACTTGCCAACATTTGAATTTTGGAAAGAGGGACAAAATTGGCCGGGGGTCCAAAGTCGCAGCATAATTGCACAAGTGTGCGGGAAGTGCACATTGCAAGCACAAAGTCCATTGCGACAGGGGTCCAGGCCTTGACGTTTTTTAGTATTAAATGCATTCTCGACCCATTTTTCATAATTCTTCCAAAATTACTAGGTAAGATTTGGTCAGATTTACGTTTAAATGTTGTCTCTATACATTTAATAAAGTAAAGTAAAGTTTTTAAAAAAAATTTTAAAAAAATATATATATACCGTGGGTGCTAGAGAACCCGGACAGTCACACACAACACAGATAGCACAGTGCGTCATTGACTTTGTACACGCACCGTGCGCGGTGTCCGGGTTCTCCTGCACTGCGATAAATTGAACCTTCGTGCATGAAATCGCGCCGTGCGGAAACCCGCTTTGCCGTTGAGCGATAATTTTTTTATCAGCGAAGGCACCGCGATATTATGGTCCAATTGGTGTAAGTTTCTACCGAAATGAACTACTGAGCGTAGATTTACAAAAGCGAGAATAAAGATTATAAAAATTGTAATCTCAAATTATCGTGAATAAAATAAAAAAATAACAAATGTTGGAGTTTAAAGACTGACTTTCAAGCGATTTTCTGGATAACCAGGAGGACTACAGAACAGCAATATACATGTATTTTATGAGCAATATGCAGATAAATCGTTTGATACATGTATAAGTTTCGAGTCGCATGTTCAGTGCATTCTCGGCAAATCTAATTTTAAAGGTAGCCCTGTCCATTTTTTGGCCGGGTTCTCCCCCCGTCCGGGTTCTCTAGCCACTACGGTATATTTTTTTTAACTTAAAAATCGGGACGTCCCGATTTTACACTTCTAAAAAATTCAAAAAACAGGACAATTCCGATAAAAACGGGACAGTTGGCAAGTATGATATTGGATTACTTCCGATATTTCTGTATTTAACGATGCTTAGGTTCGGATTTTACCACACAAGCCCTATTTCAATACATATTCAACAATATTGATCAATATCTTTCCCGAAACTGGACTTGGGCTTTAAGCTTGCAATATTATAAAGTACAGATTGTGCAAAATCCAAATGTTGTACATTTGGATATACATGGATCCCATTGCAGAAACGGATACAATCAATTGTAAGTTACAATTAATTAAGACAGAACATTTGCGCATTTCAACCAATCAGATTTGCACATGTAGAACACATGATCTGACTTACAATCGATTGTATCCGTTTCTCAATCTGGTATATAACATGTACCAGGTATACAGACTACCTTGTCATGTGTTCATATAATGCTGAACCTTTTTGGATGATGTGCAATCAGTCTTCAGTAAACAACATATTAAAGGGACTAGGGCTCAGAACATTTCAACCTCCCAAATGCCCAATTGATTTATTTTTTGTATTGATGGTATTTATTGCGGACACGTATGGTAGTAAACAAGCTGAATTGCACTTGCTAAACATTCCATGAGCACCATATCCCCTACTCACAAACATACATGTATTGTAAATGTATGCATGCATATGAACTAAAGTTCTCAACTTTTCACAGCAGATGCACAGACCATTTTTCCAACTGGTTACAAGGCTACAACAATGTAAACTCAAGATCTTGTACTAGTGACTGGCAGTAATGTACATGAATTCTATTTTTCTAACATAAGTAACATGCATAGAACATACTGCACGTACTAGTGACTGACAGATGTCCATGTAATGATGTACATTCTGATAGGAGTAACATCCAAAGAAAATACATTCCATGTACTGTATGATGTACACATACATGTACATGTACACATACTAATATTAAAGGGATCTAGTAACTTTGCTGGGATGTGCAAAAAGTGATGAATGGTTGATGCAATGTATATTTTTGTTATCTCATATGTCCACAGGGTATTGTGTGAAAATTTCAAGTCAAATGGACATTGCATGGCCGAGTAATGAGCGAAAATGCAAAGTGGAATAAGTGATAGGTCACTAACTCACTGCACTCACTTTGTACAGGGATGAAAAACTCGCCCGGAGTTTTTCTTATCTGAATACTTCGATTGTACATATCTTTGTAACGAAAGGGAAATTTGAAAAACCGAAAGCTGTCCCATGATTTTATTGTTAATACGAATACAACAAGGTATAAGGAAACCGCTAGAATTAAAATTTTATTTTGAGGATTTGGACAATGTTACTAAGTCCCTTTAATACTAATGCCAGTACCAGGATGACGATCATGATGATTATGCAACATGACATGAGCATTCATTCTTCCACATGCATCGTCAAGGCCAGTTAGATACTTTGTTACTCAATTGTTGGAAGGGAACAGGTATAGGTAGAGCATTTGTCTCACGCACTGGAGGTCTCTGCCCAGGAATGAAAATAGCACTCTTAAATATATGTTTGCATATAACTCTGTATCTATAGATGAACATTTACAGGGACTCTTTTATTTCTTTGAGGGGCTCTTTGGGGCATTTCAGGGGCTAACTCACTCTGAGCACCCATGTATTTGTTTCACTGTCTCTGCCTCTTGTTGGATCACTGCTTTAAAGGTTTAAGGTAGTTCGGATTCGTAATTTTGCACACTACTAAACTGGCTCAGTGTTACGAAGTACGCACAAAGTCACAAACTAGTCTAGTTACGAATGTTTGGGGTGCCCTCTAGGCACGACCATCTTAAAAATGGCGTACCTACATGTACTACCATCTAACCAAGCGATTGGCATAAAATGGAGAAGGGAAGATAAACGCACTAGCCCCCTTATACAGGTATGTAGCTTTTAGTACTTGCAGAACTTGTAAACAACATACATGTAGCCCTGGGTTAATGAAATGCACCCCCCTTTATACAGGCACGGGAGGACTATAACCAATGCCATGGTTCCAACAGTAAACAAACAAATGTAAACTGCACCTGATTCAAGTGACAGGTCACTTTGCTATTTTTATGGTGGAATCCGTCTCACAAATGAATCATGGGCTTGATTTTAGCCTCTGAAGAAGATTCTGCTAGGATAAACAATTTAGGCCATTAAATTGACTCTCACAAAATAATCAGTCGCAATAACATATATTGCAGTACACATTAACATTTTTCCTAACATCTGCATCATACATTGATTTTGAAACCTCATGATTGACTGTACAATGAAGTCAGCCTCCTTTGCCCTGTCATCTGGGGGTGAGAGCTCCGCTGGTCAACGTCGTCGACGCAGACCTAGCCTTATTTCACTGATATTCATCATGGGCTCTACCAGTCGATTGGGGATTTTGATCACAGGTCCACTATGTGGACTGCAGTGAACAAAATACACAGCCTCACAGGGGCTCAGGATGAATTCACCACTGAAAAGGCGAAAAGTGTTCCTAAAATTTATAAAAAGAGCCTAGTTTTAAATTTGCATCTAGAGAGCAAAGCAAAACATATTTTAGTGCGTTATTTTCAATCAGGCAAGCTTAAAAAGTAGCCTCCAGAAAAATGCATTTTAATTTTTTCCATGGTGGACTGGGACATGTCATGGTTCAAGCCATGCGCGTGCTCCGGACATCAGCTCTCATAAGCTGTGTGCGCGCAACGAACATCAGCCCATTCAGGCTAGTAAAAATTGGTGGCCCGAGGCAAATTTGAGTAGCCCAGGACCAGTGGGCTTATGATAATTTCAAGCCCAGAGTTGATCATTGGGCCAGGCTGGTTTTTTAGCTCATCGGCCCTGCCTGTGCTTGTGTTTATGCTTGGTGAATATGTTTACATTCCTAGGCGATGACCCCCAGATGCTCTTGAAGGGGGGGGGGATGTGACGTATAATGAGCTGGGGAACAGAGCTAACATTGTCACACCTGAATCTATAGAACGGACAGACCCATCTACTGTGATTGGTGTTGTGTTTGGCTGTAAACTGTAGGATGGGAGGTATGGGATCAAATGTTGCTCCTGCTGGTGCAATTTAACCCTACAAGTACTACATGTATGTAAACCTGTTCGCTAATAGATTTTGCAATCCCCATAAAGTTAGAACAGGACCCACCAGGTACCTATACAGAAAGGCCCCAAACAAAACGGAACGGGCCACTTCCCAAAATATAGTAACAAAATGATTATGTCCATACTCCATGATTATTTCCTATAAAAAACCATACCAAGAACAGTAATTTTGGTCATGTAGTTTTTGTTTTAGGGCGCTCTGAGTGACACTACATGTCAGGTTCCCATTTTTGTCAATTTTTACCAAATCAGGGCCTGATAAATCGCACTTACTGCCTGTCATAGCGTTGAACAACGAGCAATACGCGCGCTATTGTTAGTGTGCATTCAGCTGTGTGCCGAGAGAATGGGCATGGTTGTTTGACGCTATGATGGGCAGGAAGTGCGATTTATCAGGCAATGACTTGGTAAAAATTGACAAAAATGGGAACCTGACCTGGGTCCCGTTGCAGAAAGAGATGCAATCGATTGCAATGTTGCAATTAATTGCAAGTCAGAAAATTTGCGCATTTGAACCAATCAGATGTGCGCATTTGGTCACATGATCGGACTTACAATTAATTGCAACTTTACAATTGATTGCATAGATCTCTTTCTGCAACGGGGCCATGGTGTCACTCAGAGCGCCCTAAAACAAAAACAACTGATCTTGGTATCGTTTTTCATTGGAAAGGACACCCTATTCGATGGACATAATAATTTTGTTACTATATTTTGGGAAGTCCCCCGTTCCAGTTTTTTTTTGCCACCCTGCTGCATAGGCAATGGCTAAAGATAAGGCTAATATGACCTGTAACAAGACCCATTGGTGTTGTATTTGAATTGTGATCAGGGAAGAGGAGAATGGTACAGGATTTCGCTGCTGGTAGTGCAATTTAACCCTTAAAGTACCAAGTTCAGAAAAGGCTATTCTGAGTATTACATATGACCTGTAATTCGAATTATAAAAAAGACACGTCTATTTACATTTTGTGTTGGTCAACCCTTAGACTGGGGGACAGAAAGCGGAAGAGAAAGGGCATAGAATTTGTACACAAGTGTAATTTTGCTCTGAATAGAGAATAGGACTAAGGAAATGACATTGATTTACAAAGAAAGTTTGTCTGCAGTAGAATTACAAAAATGCAATTCAAGTGTCAACACTGTATCACTTTGTGGATTGCAGTATGGGTATCAAACTAAAATTGACTCTCGACTCCCAGACCAGTCCCACAGATGCAATGAAGGTATGGAAACTTCTTCTCAAGTGGTTTTATTACATGAAACTTCTTGATTTGTTATTTTGTTTGCAAGGCAAAAGTAATTTGTGGCTGAGCTTGAGCTTCTTGAACCAGGGGGTTGAGGGCTCGAACACATGATACAGGACCAGCCCATACTTCCACTGATCTCTAGATCCATAGATCATCTTTACTGTTGAATGTGCTGTGTCTAGATGTACAAATGTATACTAGTAGTCTTTTACATGACATACATTTTGTAATCATTCTAATCCACATTCAACTATAATGACATTTGTTGAATTCTAAAGAGTGACTCCCGTTGTTAAACATACACACATACACACATACACACGCAAACACAAACACACGCACACTGACCAAAATTGTACACTTTATGAACACACACACAGACACAAATTACATAAACACACATATATGTTGTTAGCACACACATACATTTACAACTGTACATGTACCAGCATGAAATTGAAAAATCAGTTTGTCAAAATTGTCAGGATTGAAATTTCATTGCGATGATGGATCCTCCATGGATCATCAAGGCCAGCAACATTATGAAACATGCAGACTTTAAAGGGAACCACCACCCAAACAAAATATTCTTATAAATGAAATAGTATCCATTCTACCAACAAGTTCCGACGTATTGTTTTCCACACAAATTATTTAATTTGAAACCCATTACGAGTAATTGTTCATGGGTCTAGGACGTACGCGTCTACCGTGTTTCCATGGTCTCCAAATGTACGTGGGTATAGAAATGGCGCACTCGCAAACATTTGGCTCTCACAGAACCATCGGCCCTGTTGGTTCTGTGAGTCTTAGTGATTCATTGCTTTGTTTATGAATAAAACAACCATTTTCATAGTGTTGGAAATCTACTTAATATCAAACAATGGTACCAAAACATAAAACCCTTATGTTTTTTTTGCGTGGTGGTCCCCTTTAACAGTTACAGTACATGACTGTACACAATACATACTACTACATAAAGGTACAGTACATCTGCAATACAATGTTTATCATGCTCAGCAATACATGCAACATGATTTATTAGAATGAAGGTTTGTGAAAACATTATTTACACAGTCCCTAGGTAGGCAAGTTTCACGGGGGAATGCTGCTCTCCCAATGGGCCAGTCTGCATACCATTAATGTTATCATTACCCTAACAATCCCACTTTGTTTTAATGTACGGTACATGTATGTATGCCATGTGTCTGTCTGGTCTAATAGACAGTACTTACAGGAACTAATCATTGAAATTATAATATTCTTTGGTATGACTCAGATGGGGTTTGAACCCATGACCTCTCGTGCAAGATGTGAATGTCCTACCTCTGAACTGACATACCATCATGAGACATTAACTAATGTTTTTCTCATAAGATGCAAAAAGCATGGTCCAACCTGTTTAACGACCTTCTAAAGGATGCAGAACTTAGTCAAATAAGGAAGTCAATATAATAGAATTAACAATATAATTTATACAATTTATATCTTAGAACCTGGTGGGCCCTGTATTAGCTCTATGGAGATTGCACAATCTAGTAGGGAACGGGATAAATGCAAACTACACGAATATGTACCTCCATTAAATTCCAGTTTTGGGAAAGAAGCCGAATACATCTATATTGATCATTATTGTTGAATAAGTATTGAAATAGGGCTTGTGTGGTAAAATCGGAACCTAAGCATCGTTAAATACAGAAATATCCGAAGAAATCCAATATCCGCCTGTGAAATTTATAAATCCACTGCCAGTTCGGACCTGTCCACGCCGCTAGCGCTGGGGGAGATATCGACAAGCTGGGGACAAGCCCGTATATAGCGAACACCTCGTGTACTCGCACGCGGTCATTGTACGTAGCTTATGGGCGATTCCGAGTTGGCGATCTCTATCTGCAGACGATCAAGTTATAATTTTGCAAATATATCAATTAGTAGGCGGTTTCTTGGCCAAATTTGGATAATCCTATATTAGTACAATTATATTCTTTCACATTATTGTTAATAAGAGCTTCCATTTCATTTTTTTGAGAGGGGGGCGTTTCCAAAACTGGCCTTTACTTTAATGTAAAGATGTACTGGTCTTTTTAATAGGCAGGTAATCTTTATCTAAAGATAGGTGGTCATTGCATCAGGTTTGACTGCACAAAGAAAATAATCCACTATCAGGAACAGTTGGCAGTGTTGTGATTATTTATGACATGGGTTGGTAATTAAAACCAAAGCCATCTACATCATCACACCGATGCGAGGTCAGTCTGACCTTTTGAAAGTTTGTGCTTGAGGTCTTCCTAGAAAATCCATAGCCATAGTTAAAAATATACACTGTATCTGTCCATCAGGTGAGAGTGAGAAGGGCTTTAAGTCAATTTTCAGTCAAATTGAGTTCTGCATATCATATTGTTGTTTATCTAATGCCAAATTTTCAGAAAATTATCATTTCTAAATCTTAGAAATAAAAGAACTTGATTGTGTTTCTACTTGTAAGGCTTCCAAACTTTAAAGGGATCTAGTAACTTTGTTGACATGTGCAAAAAGTGATGAATGGTTGATGCAATGTATATTGTTGTTATCTCATATGTCCACAGGGTATTGTGTGAAAATTTCAAGTCAAATGGACATTGTATGGCCAAGTAATGAGCGAAAATGCAAAGTGATATTCAGTAACTCACTGCACTCACTTTGTACACAGAAGAAAAACTTGCCCGGAGTTTTTCTTATCTGAATACTTCAATCATACATCTCTTTGTAACGAAAGGGAAATTTGAAAAACCAAAACCTGTCCCGTGATTTTATTGTTAATACGAATACAACAAGGTATAAGGGAACCGCTAGAATTATAATTTTATTTTGAGGATTTGGACAATGTTACTAAGTCCCTTTAAAGGGAACCAACACCCCAAAATAATATTCTTATAAATAAAAGGTAATAGTTTTAGTAGTCCATTCCACCATTGTCTCCAAAAGTATGCGTGTATAGAATTGGCGCACTCACAGACGCTTAACACATACGGAACCATAAGGCCATGTTAGTTTCTTAAGTGTTTATTATAAATTGTATTGTTTCTGAATTACACAACCCTTTACAAAGTGTTAGGGTATCTATTTGATATCAAACAACGGTACCAAAACATATATCATAATCATGTGTAGTTCTTGGCCTTTAAACATGATTTAACAAAAAGTGACTTAGCCCCTATCTCTTTCTCAACCAACGACTTGTACACGGTGGCTCAGCATGATTGTGTTGCCCCCGAAATACAGAATCTTTCCAAAGATTGTTTTTGTTGTTGAATGCAAATTCGTTGAAATTGAATCACGGCATTTTCCCTATGAGCATAAATGTCTGAATGTCTGTGTCCAAACATTTACGTACACATCTACATACTTTTGTGTCAGTCTTTTATTTGCACATGCAGTGTTTGGATGGGCAAATACATGTATGTTCAATGTCTAAATGAAATGTATAAAACACACAATAAATGGTGCACAAAATAAATTAATCTGAACTGATGCCTCTTACCGTGAGGGCGTGAGGATGACATCTTGGTTGCTACGGCGACAATGCGGCTTGGGGGCGTGACTTCTGGACCGCTCAAAAACAATTCATTAAAAGCGTTTGTTCTGCTTTTTTCGTAAGAAAGTTGTGATTTAAACCAGTAAAATCCAGCAGGGTTGGACAGCGTCTGACTGTTTATGTGCTGCACATCCTCTTGCATACGTTTCTTCCTTGGGCCATCACAGTCCGTGAAGTAGAGAACAGGTTGGTTGCAAACACGCTAGGAAGGAAGATCTAGATGCAGATAAGGCGGATAAGGACAGGATTGGGAAGGAAAGGAGACGGAAATAAATATCAAAGATTTTATCTGACATCTTTTCAATAATGAAAATAACAGATATCATCAGTGATAGAGAATTAATTTGCGGCATTGATTCTGTTTAATAGAATTTAGAAATAAACTGTAAGATGAATTTATACAAAAAATATATAAATGGACATTTTTTGCTCACAGATTCTTACATGTCACTCTGGGGAACCAACTATTATGCACTGGCATGAAATGCATACAGTACCTACAAATGAATGCAGATCAACTAAAACAAACCCCTCTCTCTCTCTCTCTCTCTTGTTTATTGGCAACAACAACAAGTCTTTGTGAGGGCACTTTTACTGTCAAGATTATCGTTGGAGGAGGTTATGTTTTCGGTCCCATTTGTTTGTTTGTTTGTTCGTCACCAGTCTCCTGTGCACAATTTCACAGATATCTCAACCACTTTTTCGTAGAATCTTCGTGTTCATCTAGAATAGAACCCATTGAATTTTCAAGGTCAAAAGTCAAAGGGCAAGGTCAAGGTCACACAAACATCAACATTTTAGTGTTGGCCGAGGTATGCACTCCCTGAGTGCACTGTGTCTAGTTCTGTATGTAATTTTCATTTTGAAAATCTACTAGCCCAATTGGCAAAATAATTGGTAGCAAAATAAAATTCATCCATTTTAGCTTGCCCAATGTAAAATCTGACCGGCCAGTTAATGAAACCTAAAAGAAATCTTGAAGAAAAAAATTGTTAACAAAAATTACTCTATAAAATGCTCATTTGCAATTGCCAAGAAAAATGTATTACCTGAAAATGAGAACAATGTATTAATCTTTGAGGGTACAGGGCGCCAATCGGAGAGCTAATCGTAAGCACAAATTGATCGAAACTATATATTTATAGATCAAGAAAATGAATTACATGTTTATAAATAGTACTGTAGTGAGAGAAGAATAATTATCAACTGCATACATGTCAAGAGCGTAACTAGCTTTATTTCTCGGAAAACTAATTATAGAGAGCTCCAGACAAATTAATTTCCACAGGTCTGAATTTCAAAACTGCCCTGGAATCCTGGAACAGACAAGACAAATTTGTATCCATGTAACGTAACGTTATGTACTCGTCATCTGCAGAGGCATTTTAGCTCTATAAAGGAGCTATAGGAATGGGCAATTGCCTTATAAGGCCTGCCCCTTCCCTCCCCCCCCCCTTAAACACACACACATAATAATTCTTGCTCTTCTTGTTACCCCATCCCCACCCCCATGCACTTTAGGGAAAATAGAAAGTTGGGGGATGTGATAAAGAATTATTACAATAAATATTAAAGATATTAAAAGAGAACCAGTTGAACATTTAATGACTATGAAACTATGAAGTTCCGCTAACATGACAACAAAATATAAAGGTTTCATGGCTGTAATAGTTATCTACTGCAGTTATGTGTTTGTCCAGGTTGTCACATCATGTGTAATTTCATTCATCGAGCCAAAGATGTTTTGTTTTCCTCTTTGCTACTATGTTGCATTGTTATCAATTTCACTTTTTTCAATCTCATTTTATAACTGACCAGTACATGTATACAAAATTTAACATTTTCTGTGGCACAAAATGCATACATGTAGAAAGGTATTAAAGTGATTGAATCATCAAAATCACCCACCACATCCTGTTCCCTACATTGGCAAACCTTTGTACTTCCTTAATCCTGTGACATCACTTTAATTGAAACAGACGGAAGGGTGGAGGAAGTTGAAGGTGAAATACCCATTGTTTTCTAATATTCCTTTCATATCGACCAAATTTTTGAGCGGATGCATCCCGATGCGTCCCGGGCGCAGCTAGACAAGTGCCCAAAGATATGAATGGTCGCATCAGGAGAAAGCAGGGAAAGAAATGCAATAGAAATGCATTTTTCAGGGGCAACTTTTCGCATGAAAATAACATTATAAAATGTATTTTGCATTGAACTCTATGCAAATTTTAATTTTAATTTCAGGGGCTGTATTAGGACATTTGGGGTTGAATTGGTCACGAGCCCCTGATTATTTATCACGGAGAAAGTCTGATGATAAAAGCGATTGATTTTAATCCGTTCCATCGATGTCATCACTATGAAAAACGTTCAGTTTGAAAGGGATCTGATAATTTCTCCAAAAAACTAGTGCTATCATATCATCGTGCTCAATCATACATATTGATCAAGGGTCAACATGCCTGACCAATGACCAATGCCGTATTGTTCTCCTACAAACGGAAGTAGAAAGTGAGGCTCACAACCAACTAATGTAACTTCTCCGGTGAATTGAAGTTGCTCTGAAGGGCACGCACTAATTTCACCGCTATTTATCTCATCATTCAAGGTTCAAGGGAATTCTTTTCGATATTCCATCAGTATCATACCGACAGAATTGGTATGAAAAACCACACTAGTGTCCAGGTACCTGTTGATGCCAATTAAAAGGAAAGAAAAGTGAACAAGTTTCCAGTAGATTCTTGAATATGTTGGGATGATTTCGCTATTCTATCGGTGTCACACGCCGATAGAATTGGTATGTAAAACCATACGGGCGTAGTACAGGTACAGGTTCATGTCTGTTGAGGTCAATTAAAATAAGGAAAAGTGAACAAGTTTCCAGTTGATTCTTGTATATGTTGGGGTGATTTCGCTATTCTATCGGTGTCGCACGCCTATAGAATTGGTATGTAAAACCTTACTGGCGTAGTACAGTTACAGGTTCATGTCTGTTGATGTCAATTAAAATAAGGAAAAGTGAATAAGTTTCTAGTTGATTCTTGCATATGTTGGGGTGATGTAGAGATCAAACAAGCTGTTACATACACATCTGTTTTCCATGAAATATCAATAAAAGGACCAGTGAAAGATCATACACAGGAGATCGGGGCAAATTCACCCCCAAAGTGCTTAATTTAGCCCCAGCAAATAATTAAAAGGCCTCCATAATGTGCAATAGAGTTATACATACATAAAACACATTTCAAAGTGCTAATTCAAAAGACAAGAAGCTTAAAGGGTACCACCACCCAAAAATTATATTCTTATAAATTAAAGGTAACATCTTTAGCAGTCCATTCCATCAACAAGTTCACAAAAATATGTTTCCAGAAAAAAATATGTAATTGGAAAACGCATCACCATTCTAAAGCATGCGTTCATGGGTCTGCATGTACGAAGACTACATTGTCCAGAGCAAACGAATCGTCCAGGATTCTTTTGTCTCCCAGCGCACTCGCAAATGTTTGGCCCGTACGGTAAGTGGTGGTAATTAAGGGCTTTGTTTATGAGTTACAAAACCCTTTGCAAAATGTTGAGTATCTATTTGATATCACAAAACGGTACCAAAACATATAATTATGTGTTGTTCTTTGCCTGGTGGTCCCCTTTAAAGAGTAGTTTAAAGCCCCCCCCCCCCCCCCACCAATTTAAAAAAAAACTGTTTTCCATGCATACAAATCAACTCAAAGCGTTTGTACACAATATCTGTTTTCCAAGAAAATTGTATAAATATCAGAACTAAAGCCTAAAATCTATTTTAATGACAACCAGCACCAGAAAACGTTCATCCCAAGATAAAAACCTATTAATGGAGGATAAGGAATTAACTAAGTCTGAGATAATCCTGTACGCGAGCAGAATTCATTTACATTACATGGCGATGTTTCGGTCTTGTCAGGGCTCTTTCCAAGAACCATGAGTAGGATTATGGGAGTAATGTCAGTATTGTAGCTCTTCGCAGACAGACTTCAGCCTCTTTTTTGACGATATTGATACCCACGACTTTGCCACAAAACCGTAGCAAAAATACATGGGGGATATTCCAGTGTTTCATTTCCCATTCAAATTAAATACATTTACAACACAGACAACATTGTATTGTTAACAATGAGGGGGAGCTGGAATAAAAAGAAAACATTCTGGTATTTCTTTTTTCAATTAAAAAAGCATGACAAATGACAAGATATAATGTTAAAGCTAGATTAAGGTTGTGAAAAATATTTCTACACCAAATTTTATGTGCATACATGTATTTTTTAAAATACCAAGTTGTGAACCACTTGTGTAACTTTGCCTGGCAAATTTGAGTGCAATGGCAGCCAAAAGTTGCTACTTTGTTTGAGCGCGGGAGTCTTTCGGTTTTTTTTTTTTGGGGGGGGGGGTTCCGCTTTAGTCCTTATCCAAACTCATATTCCTGAAAAAGCCGGATGTTATTGCAGATCATAAGTGGGTCTTTTGATACAGCCTCTTTCAATAAAAGCATAAATATATTATTTCCCCTTTAAAGGGGACCAACACCCAAAATAATATTCTTATAAATGAAAGGCAACATTTTTAGTAGTCCATTCCACCAACAAGTGCAGAAAAATAGGTTTCCAGACAAATGATATAATTGGAAAACGCATCACCATACTAAAGCATGTGTTCATGGGTCTGCAGACGAAGACTATCTATTGTCTAGGACGAACGCATTGTACATGATTACAAGTTTGGGGCAATGGAACCATGAGGCCATTTTGGTTCCGTAAGTGGTGGTAATTAGTTATATTGTTTATGAATAACAAAACCCTTTGCAAAGTGTTGGGCATCTATTTCATATGATCACACATTGCTACCAAAACATCTAATTCTGTGTTGTTCTTTGCCTGGTGGTCCCCTTTAAGGGTGAGATACAGTAACTTTCATAATGAAGGTAGTATACATCCTTTTTGTGGTCTTTTCATTTTTCCAAGAAGCAGGAATAAAGATGTAAATAGTCCTACATCAAGTTTGGACTTTGATCCCTCAATGACAATGTGAAACATGGGTTCAAGAAAGGAAAGGAAAGGCCACAAATGTGACCTACTTAATATCTGAAACCAATGAACTACTGAATAATATGTATATATGGGTATCGGCCCTAGGCCCTTACTCCACTTCAATTATACATCCGCGTTGTGGTCTTTTCTTTTTCAAAAAGCAGGAATAAAGCTGTAAATTTATATGAATGTACAAGTTTGGACTTTGATCCCTCAATGACAATGTGAAATGGGTTCAAGAAAGGAAAAGATCATGAATGTGACCTACTTAATATCTGAAGCCAATGAACTACTTATAATTTGAATGTGAAATGGGTTTCAGTGGACAGCGGACACTCAACAAACTGAAAAATTGTTGTGGTTCCACTTTCAGTTCAACATGTCATAAATTGCGGTTCTAAGCCTAATTCCAATTAATAATATTCTTTGGAATCGTAATTATATTTTTTTCAAAGAAAGTTATGCCACAGATGCCCATTATGGATTCCCCACAATATACCCCATTCAAGCACCTGAACTACATTGTAGTTAGTTTGTAAAGTACATGTAGGTCAAATTTTACCAAGAAAATTGGGCTTACAAGTTACAGAGAAAGGTAAATTCTTTATTGTTCCTTTTATAGCGCCAAGGCCATGACGTTAATTTACAACAAACCTTGGCATTCAGCTACATCTCTAAAAATGCTAATGACGCAGCATTTCTAATAATTGCTAATATTAGTAATTTTCAAATGGGTATGAAATAATGCATGATACAATGTAAACTTCAAACCCAAGGCCTACCCTATAAAAAATGTATTGCGCAATTGTGCCCGACTGTCTGACTGTGATGAATTTTCTGCTAGAATCAAAAGGCACAAGCCCTTATTTCAAGACTCAAAACATTGGAATACAACATACATGGTTTGTGTGCATATATCCCCTCGTGGCTTGGATATTTATGGTATATGATTATTATTTGCAGTGTCTGAACATTGTATATAATAACGATATGAAATCCCATAAAAAGAATATGGCAACATGGGAAAAGTTTGAATACGGGGTATACAATTTGCATTACTTCATTGACTACCGTGTGATATGATAAGAGCAATAAGACATATTTGCAAGGGTGCAATCAGACTTTTGTAGTAATGTATAGCCAAATAATGTTTTGGGTTAATCTTTTCACTTGATAAACACCTGAAACAAGTTTCAAAACACCAAGTCTGGTCTAGACAAGTCATTTATTAAAGCCAAATAACAGTATTTGGAAAGTTACCGTAAACATCTACTATACTGGCCAATGAAACTAATTGATCAATATTGTTGAATAAGTATAAAAAAGGGCTTGTGTGGTAAAATCCGAACCTTAGTATCGTCAAATGCAGAAATATCGTGATGAAATCCAATGCTCGCCAGTGAAATTTGGCCTAAATCCACCGCCCGTTTGCGCACCTGGTCGTGCCGCAAGCTCTAGGAGATATCGCCAAGCCCGCATTCTGTGAGCTAACAGTAGCATCTATCTTTTGCACGTAGCGTATACGCTGTTCCGCACATGGTTAAATTGAACTTCGTCAACGATCGTTTTATTTTGGAACCAATAAATGCTCAATTTCAAAGCAGTTTTTGTCCAAATTCTTACATTGACATCTAAGTTATGATATATTTTTTCAAGTGGTTGGTGATGAAAGCAAATTTTTCATTTTTTGTGTATGGGGCGTTTCCCAGTACTGTTATTTGGCTTTAAAATGCATCCTAATTTGTTTTGACCAATGCTAGAAGGACTTACATAGAAATGTAAGTTAATATAAATACAATTACAAATTATGTATTTTACTGTGGCAAAGGCCCAAAGCTATGATAGAACTGTGCATTTTGTTTAGATCAAAATTATGTATTTAACTGTGGCAAGGCTATGATAGGACTGTAGAACTGTACATTGTGTTTAGATAAAAAATTATTGTATTTTACTGTGGCAAGGCTATGATGACTGTAATTCTGTACATTTTGTTCTATAGATACAAATTATGTATTTTACTGTGGCAAAGCAATGCTATGGACCGTACATAGAATTATACATTGTGTTTAGATACAAATGAATGTATGTTACCATGGCCAGGCAAGTGAGGCAATACTAGGAGTGAATAGGACTGTAGAATGTAGATCTGTACATTTTGTTTCCATGTATATAGATTCAAATGTAAGTACTACAAATTACTTTTCACAATTATCACGCACGAATTTATGGTATGCCTCTGTTATGACGTCACAATGAAAAACAATATTTTGATCCTAGTAGGGAAATCCCCTGTTTCTTGACTGTGCGCAATTAAATACATGACATCGCGTAACTGTTAGTACTGCGCGTAATTAAAATAATAGAGATGAATTAGAATACTTAAGCGTCTTTGGTATTATGAAGCGCAATTTTGCTGAGAAGTGCGTGTTTAAATGCCATGGCAACTGCAAGTGCGCAATGCGTAATTACTTTAGCTTTTTGCGTAATGTGTTAATTTATCCAATGAATCCACGTCTGATAATTTATTCAAATGAAAAAAATCTGACGTACTACCTCATTTGCATGACATTCGGTGCGTATTTTCAAACACTTGCTGATAAAGGTGTGGCCTATCTCTGTGGTTAAAACGCTATACGCTTATTCAGTTGGGGTTCTAGTATTTATATTGTATTTCTGTGGGGTGGGCCCCAAAAAACGGAACAGGGTACTTTCCATGTAATAACGAACATGATGATAGGGCATCTTTTACAAAGCAAAATGATACCTAGAACAGTAATTTTGGATGAGTAGTATTTGTTTTAGGACGTCTTGAGTGAGACCATGTCAGGTTCCCATTTTTGTCAATTTTTACCAAGTCAGTGCCTGATAAATCGCACTTCCTTCCCCTCATAGCATCGACCAACTACATGTATGCCCATTCTCTCGGCACACAGCTGAATGCACACTAACAATGGCGCGTATTGCTCGTTGTTCGATGCTATGGCGGGCAGTAGGTGCGATTTATCAGGCACTGACTTGGTAAAAATTGACAAAAATGGGAACCTGACATGGTGTCATTCACAGCGCCCTAAAACAAAAACTAGACAACCAAATTGACTGTTCTTGGTATCGTTTTTCATTGGAAAAGACACATTATCCGATAGACATAATCATTCTGTTACTATATTTTGGGAAGTGTCCCGTTCCATTTTTTGGGGGCCACCCTGTATTACTGTGGCCAGGTTTGTGCAGAGGGCAATGCTGGGACTGCAGTTCAAATGTTTGTGTTTTTTTAGTGTATTATTACTGTGGAAAGGCTGCATGTTTTGTTTAGATACAAATTGTGCAATTTATTGTTGCAAAGCAATACTAGGTCTGTAGAACTGTACGTATGTACATTCTATTTTTTACTTTAGATTGTACTCACATGACCAAGCAATGATAGGCATGTACTAGGACTGTACAATTTGTTTAGATACAACTGTAAGTACTACACATTACTGTACACAATGTATTTGACTGTGGCAAGGCATGCCCTGTAATCAGGTACCATGCACTCCTGCTGGGCAACTATGCATGCCTTGATTATGTCCACCTTCCAGGCATACCCACACAGTAAGTTCATTTGTATGTACTTACAATGTACACAGTCAGGGATTTCTTCTGTCTGTTCACAAACACATACTGTTGTGTGCACATACAGTAATGTACACGTAACTAGCTCCTTATTTTAGATGCTTACATGTATGTATCTGTATTGATCAATGCTTAAAATTGGCACAGGCCTGCGCTGGCCCGGCGCCACTAGAAATTAGTATCGGACCACCGAATTTCATTGATGCTTAATATCAGTGGACCGAATGGGGACTTAAATACGGTTACAGTCCGTTATTCCGAAGGTTCGTTATTCCGAAGGTTCAGTTATTCCGAAGGTTCGTTATTCCGAAGGTTCGTTATTCCAAAGGTTCAGTTATTCCGAAGGTTCGTTATTCCGAAGGTTCGTTATTCCGAGGGTTCGTTATTCCGAAGGTTCGCTATTCCTAAAACGAAATCGGGTTCGTTATTCCGAAGGTTCGTTTATCCGAAGAAAAAAAATCGAGTTCGTTATTCTGAAGGTTTGTTATTCCGAAGGTTCGTTATTCCGAAGATTCATTAGTCCGAAAATAAAATAGGGTTCGTTAATCCGAAAATTAAATTGGGTTTGTTATAATACTATAATTTGTGTTCTGTTAATTTAATTTACAGCCTGCATTAAACATACCCCTCCCCCTTTCCCTCCCTTGGCCAGACCAATCAACCATTTAAGTTTATTTTATCTCTTTATATGAAATTATAGCATATATAACAAACCCAAATTCATTTTCGGATTAACGAACCCGATATCATTTTAGGAATAGCGAACCTTCGGAATAACGAACCCTCGGAATAACGGACCTTCGGAATAACGAACACGATTTTATTTTCGGACTAACGAACCTTCGGAATAACGAACCTGATTTAATTTTAGGAATAGCGAGCCTTCGGAATAACGAACCCTCGGAATAACGAACCTTCGGAATAATGCAACAAATGTTCGGATTAACGAACCCTATTTCATTTTAGGATTAACAAACTCTCAGGTACATACGAAATTTGCGTGTTCGGAATAACGAACCTTCGGAATAACGAAGCGCACCCTTAAATACAACATACATTTTTTGTAATGTTTTTCTTTGTTTGGGGCCGCCAAATTCAGCTTTCCGGTCACTAGAATGTGAAAAAATCTTGTTTTTACTTGCCTGACTAGGCAACAGGGCAAACAAATTTATTTCTACCATGCTTTCAATCATCAAGGGGTCCTGAGTTAGATCAATGCCCCAGCATTAATTACATGTACCTTCAGTATAACATTTAATCTCCAATGTTGCTGCTCTCGAATCAGGAGTATAAATGGGTAACAGGAAGGATCGCGGATGGGAATATGGTTCCATCACAGCTCCATGTGTATGTCTAGCATGTGACTGGCTGGAATACTCCAATGTGGAGTGGAAAAGGTGCACTTCGTGTGCAGGAATAATTCCAGTGTGTATGAATTTGTTTACCAGGGTGATAATAATAATGCCAAGCACTATGTTTAAAGCACGTGAATAGTGCTACATGTATATCAAATAGCCATTATTATTATGTAGAAAATTGTTAGGGCTTGCACTTATTGCGGCCAATTTAATAATTTTTAAAGAAAAGTTAAACAAATAGTAACCAATAATCAACAGTTTATTTGAAGAAAAAAAAAGTCTGTTTTGGTAATACGGTATACCCTCATGACAGAGGTCACAAATTTTGTTGATTCTTTTAACAGTGCTTGTACAGTAGATATAATGACCAAATTGATGCACGACACTTCAGGCATGTCTTCCCGAAAGGATCACAACCTTGCCGTGGTCGGGGAGCTTGTGTGTCTCCATGACCCTTAGAGCTATGCCGGCGGGAGATTCGTCTCCTGGTAGGGCCCCCCTTGCCGGACAGGTTGACGGGTAGAGACCAGACAAAACGTGATCCCTGGTCCTCCAGGTTGGGGGTTGGGCTCCGGGTTGACAACTCTGACCTGTAAAAGAAACATTGTTACGGAAACAGCAACAAAAGAAACTAACACTACCCGGCGTGATGGGCTTCCAGGTGTATCACATGATACTTTTATGAATGGCAGTGGTGAAAGCCGAGAGGAAGCCACTGACAGGATGGTGGAAGTGCTGAACGCCAAATGTAAAACTAAGATAGGATTTTGGAATGTACGTACAATGTATGAGGCCGGGAAACTTGCTCAAGTTACAGCAGAGATGAGACGATACAATTTACACATTTTGGGAGTTAGTGAAAGCAGATGGACGGGATCGGGAAGTATTAAAACCAGCACAGGTGAGACGATGCTATACTCGGGAAGAGATGACAACCACCATTCAGAAGGAGTAGCCATCATTCTGAAGAAAGGTGTAGAAAAGTGCCTGATGGAGTGGAAACCTATCAATAGCAGGCTCATGAAGATAAGGCTGAAAGGGAAACAGATCAACACAACTATCATCCAGTGCTACGCTCCAACCAATGACAGCGACGAAGAAGCTAAAGACGAGTTTTACGATCAACTACAAGCCGAGTTGAACAACGCACCAGGGCATGATATGAAGATAGTGATGGGAGACATGAATGCAAAAGTTGGGAACGACGACACAGGCTACGACAGGGCAATGGGAAGGCAGGGATGTGGAGTCATGAATGAGAATGGTGAAAAACTTCTTGAATTTTGCTCTACCTATGACCTTGTTGTAGGCGGGACTCTCTTTCCACATAAAGACATCCACAAGCTCACATGGAACTCTCCCAATGGACGAGATAAGAACCAAATTGACCACTTGATGATTAATGGCACATGGAGACATTCACTTTTTGATGTCAGAGTGATGCGGGGAGCAGATGTCAGTAGCGACCACCATCTTGTTATGGCAGTAGTCAAAGTAAAGCTCAGGAAAACTGGTACCAAAAAGGCAGGACAACAACAATTCGATGTTGATAAGCTGCGAGATTCGAGAGTGAAGAGCTCTTTCGTAGTGCAGCTTAAGAATAAATTCCAGGTACTAGCAGAACTAGAAACTGACAATCAACCAAATATGGATGCAGCTACAGATGACGTCAACACCAACTGGGAACAGGTTAAGACAGCCTATTTGAAAACTAGTGAATCATGTCTAGGAGTTAAAAAGAAGGAAAAGAAAGAGTGGATAACTGATGATACTTGGCAAGCCATAGATAAACGGAGGGGTGCAAAGAAACAAGCCATGGAAGCAAAATCAGACAGACTGAAAGAAAGGTATAAGCTTCAGTACCGAGAGGCAAACAAGGCCGTAAAGACGAAGACAAGAGCCAACAAACGTGCCTTTGTTGAAGACCTTGCAAACCAGGCAGAGGAAGCAGCCAGTAAAGGGGAACAAGGAAAGGTATATAAGATAACTAAAATAATTAGCGGCAAGTATAGAGGAACCACAAATTCACCTATTGAAGACAAGCAGGGGAGGCTTCTTACAACAGAAGCAGAACAGGAAGCTAGATGGGCCGAGCACTTTAGCGAGGTGTTGAATAGACCACCACCGACAGTAGAGGCTGATATTCAGGAGGCAGAGGATGACTTGGATGTCAGCAGCATACCACCAACTAAAGAAGAAGTAATAGCCGCAATTAAATCCCTAAAAAATGGTAAAGCCCCTGGCTTTGACAATCTCAACGCAGAACTGTTTAAGGCGGACCCAGAATTAGCAGCAAAAATCCTCCTGCCACTCTTCACAATTATATGGGAAAGGAAGACAGTTCCTGACGATTGGGCAGAGGGAGTTATTGTAAAACTACCAAAGAAGGGATCGCTAAAAAACTGCAATAACTGGCGCGGCATCACACTACTATCAATACCAAGCAAAATTTTGGCAAAGATAATTATTACCCGCATCACAGATGCTGTTAACCAAAGCCTCAGAAGGGAACAGGCAGGCTTTCGGAAGGGAAAAGGGTGCACTGACCAAATATTTGCACTACGTAATATCATAGAGCAATGCACAGAATGGCAGAGGAAACTTTATATTAATTTTGTTGACTTTGAAAAAGCATTCGATAGCATCCACCGAGACAGCCTTTGGAAAATACTACGCAAATATGGGATACCAGAGCAGCTAGTTCTTGTAATTAAGAGCTTTTACTCTAACTTCACATGCAGAGTTGGAAACAGTAACCATAAGTTCCAAGTGAAGACTGGAGTTAGGCAAGGATGTGTCATGTCAGCACTGCTCTTCAATATCGCCATAGACTGGGTGATGAGACAGGCAACTGAAGACCAAAAAAGAGGCATAAGATGGACCCTCTTTTCTACACTTGAGGACCTCGACTTTGCAGATGATCTCGCTCTACTTTCACACACCCACCAGCATATGCAAGAAAAAACATCCAGACTCAGTGATTTTGCCCAGCAAATTGGCTTGAAGATCAGCCAGAAGAAAACAGAGGTGATGACCCTTAACATCTCGGACCCTTTACCAATACAAGCAAATGGGGAAGACCTACCTATAACTCAGGAGTTTACTTACCTGGGCAGCACTGTCAGGCACGATGGAGGCGCAGGCAAAGACATTAAGAACCGTCTCAATAAAGCCAGAAATGCTTTTAGAATGCTCAATAATGTATGGAGATCACAGCAATACAGCACCAAGACCAAGCTAAAATTGTACCAGAGCTGTGTCCTTTCCACTCTTCTGTACGGCTCTGAATGTTGGAGAATGACGAAAAACGACCTCAATAAGCTGTCGGTCTTCCACACAAAGAGTCTGAGAAGAATATGTCGCATTTTTTGGCCAAACACCATTTCAAACGAAGCACTTTATGCCCAATGCCATCAGGACAGCATGGAGAACATCATCATGAGAAGAAGGTGGAGATGGATCGGTCATGTAATGAGAAAGAACATAGATGACATCACACGAACAGCCCTCCACTGGACACCAGAAGGCAAAAGAAAGAGGGGACGTCCTAAAAACACTTGGCGAAGAACTGTGGAAGGGGAGATTAAAGACCTGAACCACACATGGGGAACCATCCAAAGACTGGCCCAGGATCGGAAGGAGTGGAAGACTTTTGTTGCTGCCCTACGTGCCAGGAGGCATAATGGGCAGTAAGTAAGTAAGTAAGTACTTCAGGCATGTACAAAATCAATGACGCCATTGAAAGGCAGATAAATTAGTAGAACTTACAAAAAGAAGTTAACTTTTGTAATTATCATCAATAAAAGTTGGACAATATGTATCAATTTAATTTCTTTTTTTCTTTATAATGGTCAAAATACTGTAAATGGGACAACACATTGAACACAATCTACAGAACATGTCAGTTGTCAAAATTGTTTCTTCAAATACACTGTATGATACTGCATATTTAACAAACTCATTTAGACTGCTATAAAGGAAGGTCATTAGTGCATGCCAATTAAGACACAAGTAAACGTTACTTGGAATATGGAAGCTTACAGTGGGGTCCAGTCACGTACAAATTAGTTGGACAGATTAGTTGAAATTTACAGAGTCAATACTTTTTTTTTAGTACTGTCTATTAAAAACAGTCATGAATTTTCCATGAATACTGCAAGATAGAAATTTTCTCTGTATGTACAGTCACAGACTACATGTAAGTTGATCTTTCGTTTGTCTGTAACTTAAAGGTAGTGAATTCCTTTGGCCGGCATCACCATGTTCAATTCTGTTCAGTAAAACACTCCATGAACCACAATGATATTTACACACATTTGGTCAAATGGGAATGTTCACAGAGATATAATAATAATAATAGTGTTCATATTTATATAATGCCTTTGATATGAAAATTAATCCACATTTGATGACACACGCAGTACCCCGGGGTACCGTTGTACCCCGGTATCCCACGTTGTGTGGCGCCATCTTGTGTCCACTCGAAGTACAACCATATTGCGTTGTGCATGCAGTGCAGCGAGCGATTGTATGCACGCTATACCCACAGTACAGCCCTAAAAATTAAATAAATAATTAAACAAAATGGCAGATTTTCGTCTGGTACCCCAGGGTACCGTTTATGTCATCATTTGCTGGAATTGCTGCTCTCTCCACAGGTGTATAAATGGGTACCTGGAAGGATGGAACATAGTTCCTTAGCATTGTGTGCACCTACGAGGTTGCCTGGTTGGAATGCTCCCCAGGGAGTGGAAAACATGCACTTCTTGTGCTGGATTGCAGTATGCATCCGATGACCAGGGTAATCAACATAAAGCCCTTAGAGATGATTATCAATCATATTAGGCGCTATATAAATCAAGTATATTGAGTGAAAATAATCTCTAATTATAACACACACACACACACACATGGGATTCAAATAATACAAGAAAATCCAACTGCTTCATTATCTAACTCTCTGGCCCTTATTTCCTTTGTTTTCTGATTATACATGTACATGTACGATGTAAATGTATAATGCATTCTCTTACACAAAGTTGGAAGAAAATCATCCTGAAAGAAAATGTTGACCGAGTCACTTTGATCACGAATGCTTTATAACAAAAAACATTTCATTTTGTTTCTGAACATCAGGAACAAACATTTCAAGTACAATGAAAAATCTGCAGTTGATCTTTTCTGGTAAGCTCGGAAATGATGTTTTCTTCAATAAGCTTCATTTTGAACCTGCAAAAGAGACACACTGCCTTTAAATTGAATACACGTCTACTCACTGTCTCCAACGAAGGTTCGAACTGTTGACAAAATTATTTGCAAATTTAGATCAAGTATATATTATATATCTTTGAAATTCAGAATCTCTACAAAAGAAAAGGGGAATTCTACAACTTTAGGGAAAACTAAAAGCCTCAAGACAATATCTGGGATTCTGGGTCGAGAAATTGCCAATGCAAACATCTGATACGTAGGCAAGCCAATAATCATGAGCATGTTTACATTAGTAATGCTTAGAACGTTTCATGCTCTAAAAATGACCATGATCTGGTTTAGACCAAATAAAGAAAAAAATTGTAAGAACTTTATACAAAATGTATAAACCAACAATTGTAGTCAGTTACTTGTCTTGGCGCACATATTCATTTACTGACAATGTGAGCAGACTATAATGAGGTTCAGGAATTCATCTTGGGTAGCTCTAATAATGAAAATAATCAATGTTTTGGTAACCACTTTCATCTGCTTTGACTGAACACTATCAGAATCAGATGCCATGTTTTCAAACTGTACCATATGAAACGTCATCTGACCTTGCACTAACAAAAACCGGTTAAGTAACCACTGGCATAGCAGCAAATTCAACAACAGCGGTTACATAACCCCAACGCTGCATAACCGCTTTTGATAGTGCACCCTCAGATGCGCTCAGATGACGCTTCGCATGGTACAGTCAGAAAACATGGCAGCCTCCAGTTGTCATTCAAAACAGTTAATAGTGGTTTAATTAGTGGTTTCCATTATTAGTGTTACCCATGGATGAGGAAATACATGACTAGAAGTGACATGAATTATGCACAAGTTTATTAATATCAGTAACCGTGAAAATTCCAGCGTTTCATTCCCCTTTAAAGTGATAAACTTGGAGTACGAAACTGAATTAATCGCCCAATTTTGTACCGCTAGCGTATGCATTGTCTACCGTAAAACTCCGTGTATAAGACGACTTATACGAAAAATTAAAATTAGTTAGTAGTAAATTTAGAAAATTGCATTATATTTAGTGAGTATTGGTGCTCATGAATTTTCATGAATATGAATATGAATATGAATATTTATGAGCACCAGTGTTACTGCTAAATAAATGTGCAATTTGTGTACTAACCACTATTTTTATGTGAGAAAATGATTGATGAATGCTACATTCAACATTAAGCTTTTGTCATGCCCTAGACCAGTGGTATAAGCATTCCAACAGCACTTCAGGGTTTAAAAAAATAAATACAGGGTGTCTCCCCGTTCTGTGAAAGTTGGTGGTGCGTTTTATACACGAGTGCGTTTTATACACGGAGTTTTACGGTATGTGCATTGCGAACCAGGAAAATATTATTAACTTAATAATAATATCTTACTCTTTGCATACATGCAGGACACCACTCATGACACAAGTTGTGCACTATTTGCTGCGTTTGGGTATGAGCCATATGGAAATATCACAAAAATTAAAGTATAGAATATTAACCCAAAATAAAAAAATTGATGCGTTTTATATTTTCCACGGTACCAAAACTTGGAGATCGTTGGCAAATCATGCCCACGACATGCGCGTGTATTACAAAAAGAACCTAACTATCCAATTAATTTATATAGATAATATAGGTCTTATTAGAGCCCTTGTGAATGATATGCTTGGTTAGACTTGACTTTGGGTAGCTTCTGCCGGGTAAACAGGGCAATAAGATCAGGCACCTGTCCCCTGTAGGGCTAGATTAGTCACAGAACATGCTGTATTTGATTTCCTTTTATTTTATTTTATGTACATGTTCACTCTTCTGGGATAGCACCTTTCAGTTGTACTTGATATAGTAATTAATATGCAGTATAGTATGCTGAACCTTTCTTTATTTTATTTCAATTTCTTACAGCGCATAGAGACATATGTCAATGCTCAAAATTAGCATAGGCCCGATGGCCCGGGGCCACTAAAAATTGCCGTCGGGCCAGTAAAAAAAAATATTTGGTGGCCCGACTGGGCCACCAAAAAAAAAAAAAAAAAAAACTTCTCTCCGTGTTGTATCGCGACTTCTGAACGATCGATGATCTGACGCGCGCGTTTAGTGGTCGTACAGTCATCGATCGTTCAGAAGTCGCGATACAACACGGAGAGAAGTCGAGGAGGTGCATAAATCACTCATTTTGATGCGAAATGGAGCGAAAAATCATCATTTTTAACCATCTATCCCAGAAGGTCACCTTCACTTCTAGACGTGATGACAACACTAGTACCGAAAACACACTAGATCTTCTCCTAACCTCGCATCCAGACTTGATCACAGAAGTAGCACCCTCAGCAGGAATCAGTGATCATTGTGTATTCAAGCAAACTTAAGCAATAAAATTGATGTACCTCAGAAGCCTCCTCGTAAAATTCCTTTATGGAAAAATGTTAATAAAGAAACATTTAAACGCCATGCCCATGAATTGAAAGATGATTTCTTTCATCGACATCCCGAGCAAGTATTGGTCGAAGAAAATTGGAATTGGTTCAAGACCTCACTAAATAACATTGTAGCGACAGAAGTACCACACAAACAAACCAAAGGACGAACTCGCCCCCCTTGGTTTACTACCAAGTTAAAGGGCATGTGCAATAAAAAGGATAAATTATACATCAAGGCCATGAAGAGCGGTAAGGAATCTGACTGGAACAAATTTGTGCAAGTGAGGAAACATGTAGATCGTGCCCTAAGACGAGCTGATAGATGGTACGTCTCTGCAATCCTTGAGGATGGAAATCCAAAATCCTTCTGGAGATATGTAAAATCACGCCGGACTGACAGCATCGGAATCCGAGCCATCAACACAGACAATGGTCTTATCACAGATGACCACGACAAAGCAGAGGCCCTCTCCACACAATTTTAAGTGTTTTCACCCAGCCTGATAACTTGCCCCTTCCGGACCTCCCTCAACCACAGTACCCTGACAATATGCCCCATATTGATGTCAGCGTGGAAGGTGTAAAGAAGCTTTTGAACAACATACATGTAGACACATCAAAAGCAATCGGACCTGACCAAATCAGCAACAATGCCCTCAAACTGGCAGCCGAAGAACTAGCGCCTATCATCCAGTTTATATTCCAGCAATCCTTGGACACGGGTGAAGTCCCTTCAGACTGGAGATAGGCAAATGTTGCACCGATTTTTAAAAAAGGCTCCACCTCAAATGCAGCAAACTATCGACCCTTCTCCTTAACATGCACTTGCTGCAAATTATTAGAACACATAATAGACAGTCAACTGATGAGACATCTCAACAGACATGGTATCCTTGCCGATAGTCAGCATGCCTTCAGGAAACGCAGATCATGCGAGTCCCAACTCCTTCTAACTACAAATGATCTGGCAGAAAACTTGGACAACAACACCACCACTGACCTTGTTGCACTCGACTTTTCAAAAGCTTTTGATATGATTCCCCATAAAAGCCTACTCCACAAGCTTGACTTTTATGGTATTCGCTCAAACACAAAGCAATGGATCTCAAACTTCCTCACAAACCGAGTCCAACGCGTTTGCGTGAACGGATCATTCTCAAACTGGCAACCTGTACTCAGCCGAGGCCACCCAGAACAGTTTCAGATTCCACCTGCAAAAACAGACGTGTACAAAAACTCCTACTTTCCTCGCACAATTAAAGCCTGGAATGACCTTCATTCGTCTATTGTCACACTAAAAAATGCGGACTCCTTCAAAGTAGCTATTCTTCACTCTAAACAAACTACTTCTTAGTCCACTCTCCACGCAAGTCCACTCTCCACACGCCTCCAGTTTAAATTCCAAATGGAATATTTTGGAGGGATACCAACCAAGAACCAAGAACCCCAAAGTTGTATCACATATTTGTGCGCTACTCGGTGGCACACAAGGGAGCAGAGCTATGCTGCCCTATACGGGAACAATGTGGGCCAGTACAGAAAAAGTTTGTCAAATTCTCACGCAAAATTCTGAACTCAAATTCAGCAAAATCAATCATAACTGGCACTAAATATGATACAAGTATTATTTGAACTTACCAAAATGGTCCAAATTATTCTTCAAATGTCGAAAAAAAGGAAAAGTTTGCAGTTTTGGAAAATCGAAAAAGAGAGCAGTGCTCTCTCAGAAGTTTTGCTGCTATCTGAATGACTGCCATGTATTTCCTGCAAGCTTCCCGCACCACACGAGATACCGTATCCGAATTCCTGATATGGCGTATCCGAATTCTGATACGGCGTATCCGAAATCGGATACGGCGGGCATGCTTGCAGATCGCGAGTTCGCTTGTTTTGGACAATAATAAGCAGTCTCCGCACGTTGCGGGCGGGCTTTCTTTGTTTACGATGGAAAATCGAGCAGCAAGAGAAACAAATGGAACTTATATGACAATTTATGTAAGTTTTAAGTTTATCATTTTGAAAATGAAATTTTGTACAATAAATCATAAAATCAACTCAATCTAGGTATGGATTTGTTGACTTTAGATAGGCTGTTCTTTTCTCTCTGTTTGTAGTTCAAATTGTGTCCCGTAGATTTTACCACTCTGGGCAGTAAATGGTCCTATCAGGACCATTTACAATACATTGTAGATGTGCTCGGTGGTAAGTACCGTATCATATTATGTATCATTTTAAGCACAATTATCGTGCACATAAAATGTATAATTCGGGGGCAGTATTAATAGTATTACTATTAGCTGGACCTAGTCCTAGGGCTAGAGTTCTCCAGAGTTAAAGGCATATATGCGTGGGTTAAAATGGGTAGTCAGCAAATTCCAACTCGCACTCCACCGTAATCTCCCGAGGTAAACTCACGATATATGTTGGATCGATCGAAGAGCGGTGCTTCGAAATATCTGAACACAGGCCTTCTTATGAAATTACATGCAGCACACAGCTGGTATCTATTATATACCGTGCGAATTGCTCGAGCTGTAACCTGAGGCAATACATCGCTGACCATCGCTGATAAGATCAAACAGTGGCACTGTGAAGTCGGTGCGATTGAGCGTGTTACGTAATATTTTCGCTCGTAAACATCTCTGATGGATCTCCATTAGTAGGCATAATCAAATGAAAATTAAAATTGCACGAAAATAATGCAAATGGTATTCAATGGGTTGGGACTTACCTAATGTAAATCATTATGCCCTTTGAAATAAAAAAAACAACTGATATTTGCCCAAAATATGGTATTTAATCCATTTGTTGTGTCACCATTTTCGCCATTCGTTTTATGGCGCGCTAGTGCTGTGAGCTTACATTTCGCGTGCGCGCCCCACCGCCAGAGCCCACCGCGCTGTCGCTACCCGATCGCGTGGCATAGCGCATGCAGCACACGCGGCGGCGTATCGCAGCGGCGAACGAGGGCTAAATTCACCAAATCGTGGCCCCACAACCCTCGGTTTGTGCGATAAAACGAATGTGTGAGACTGCTTGAGGCAGAAAAAACTTCCGAGATTATATCGTAAAAACACCTGAATCTTCCAAAAATACAATTTTCCAAACTGCGGAATACTTCCGATTGCTCTAAAATTCGATATTTCAGCAAAGTTCACTGCGAAAATGCGGCAAAAAAGGACTTACCGATGTCGAAATTGATCGAGTTTCTTGATTCAAAACACGAACCGGATCTATGATTTTTACTAGTATGATGCGGTGTCCGAATATGACCCCCCTAATGTTTAACAACCGATATCTGAAAAAATATTAAGCCTGAGTCATGTCGGAATTTTTTTGTTCCGGAATCCGCCGGTGTTGTGCCGGTCGGAATCCGGTATTCCGATTTTAAAAAAAACCTGCCAATGAATGATACGGAACGAACACGCACTAGAAGGTCTGCCATAGCTTCGGCAGCGCAGGCAGGCCCCGCGCTGCGAGACAGGCCAACTCAAATGCCTCGCGGAAAATTTTGTAGTAGAAAACTATCAGAAGAAAACAAATGACAAAAAAGTACAAGAAAGACGATGTCGAATGCAACTTACAACAACAAGAAATCCGCTGCGTTTATTATGAAAGCCGATCTAGACTAGTAGGCTACTAGTAGCTACCCGGCCCGGCGCGCCCCGCACAGTGTCATGCGCTATGCAGCTGCTACCATAGCGCTCAGCTCGAGCTGCACATAATACTGTTCAAACGATAATTCTCAATTAAACGTTGACATCCAGTCCGCCCTCTTTCGGTTACTAATGCTCAATACAACCCGCCATATCACTCGTATACTTTACGTGCAGGTTACGGGTCTATTTTCTTACGCAAGAATCCATCCGCCGGGAATTGGGGAAGTCCCGGCGGATGGATTCTTGCGTAAGAAAATAGACCCGTAACCTGCACGTAAAGTATACGAGTGATATGGCGGGTTGTATTGAGCATATTAGTAACCGAAATAGGGCGGACTGGATGTCAACGTTTAATTGAGAATCGTTAATTCAGTACATGTGCAGCTCGAGCTGAGCGCTATGGTAGCAGCTGCAATATAGCGCATGACTATGTGCGGGGCGCGCCGGGCCGGGTAGCTACTAGGAGCCTACTAGTCTAGATCGGCTTTCATAATAAACGCAGCGGATTTCTTGTTGTTGTAAGTTGCATTCGACATCGTCTTTCTTGTACTTTTTTGGTCATTTGTTTTCTTCTGATAGTTTTCTACTACAAAATATATAAGATATTCTTTATGTATTACATTGTTTCATCGGAATACCGGAATGGAGAAAACCAAACCGGAACACGCACACACCGGACGGATTCCGGTCTTCCGAACGTTCCGACCCAGGCTTAAAAAATATCTTTGAAAGAAACCACAAAATTCGTCAAGAATAAACTTCAAATGAAGATGAAAACAATGCCATACCTTATTTGCCGACTGCGATCGTAATTGTCCCTTTATGGCGATTTGCATTTCACTGCGCAAAAAAATCACATCCAAAGAGGGTGCTGTAATATGGCCCCCTTTTTACATGATTTAAAAGGTCCGTTTTCTTTGATAAATGATAAACTTTTCCAATAAAAGTGCCATCAAAGTGTTCTTAAAATCTTCAAGATTACATTTATCCACAAAATATTTGTATAAACTTGACAAATACCCGAATCGGAGCCGATTCTGAAACGATGTAAATTATTCCCCTGTGCTGCTGTGCAAACAAATTTCCCATTCATTTGTACACACTTGACTTTTGGTGCGCAGAAGATGTTTTTTGCTTGCGCGATGAGTCTTATTGCGCTAAACCACAAAGGAAATAGATAAGCAAAATAAGTTTATTGCGCGGAATTATCTGTGTTAATGCGCTTAATCAGCTGATAAATAGGGGGGCCATATTACAGCACGGGCCATATTTGGTAGCCTGATCATACCTCTTGTGTATACTTCACATGCATACTACGTGGTTCAGTCAGCTGTTAGACCGCATTACATTAGGAAAAATAGTATATCCCTCCACCCTTGCAATAGCGAAGTTGCATTGCCCACAGTCAAATATCGCGCAAACTACGTGTACAAAAATATGGTCTACGCGCGCGCGCCATGTAACGCTGAATGCCGATGCCTACCATTAGACACCCCTGCAAGTCAAGGGGCTTACTGCGTAAGCCCCTTGCGTTACTACTGTGTAATACTGATAGGTCTTTTTTCACTTGCGAACATTTTTTAAAAGACATCCAAATTTGTCATTTAAAACCGATTGTTTCGCCCCTCATTCTCACACAGTCTTTTGCATACAATGCAAAAGCAAATTTGGTCCATAATATAGGTCCCTTCATTATTTGTAAAAAACAGAAAAAACGAACTTTATGCTCACCTCCTCTTCGTCCACTGAGTAATTCCAACACACAAACCTGTATAATGGCTATGCACATGCTAGTAGTAAACAACATCTTCGCGATATAATACACGCATTCAATTCAGTACTGATATCGCTTCTACTCCAATTACACCACGTTAGTTTTTGTTCAAGCCGCAATCAATTTCTACCGAATCCATGTAGGCCATTATTCATGTCTCATCTCGGTAATCAAACCGAAAAAATACTTGCCCGAATTGTCTTCGTCCTGAATAAAAGATAAGGGTGGCACCCTGTTACCGATCATGACATTACAAGGTATTGAGGCATGGCGTATTAAAAAAAGGCAAGGCAAAATAAATAGAAAACCTCTTGATCATCGAGGCTAGCCGAGGTCTCCAAAATTTAGAGACTCAAGTTTGGCCAAAATATCGCCACCGCGAATTATCGATACGTGAGATAAATAGCGCCATCTGCGTACGAAATCAAAAATACAGTTTCTGATAGTCAACTCGTGTATTACGTACACACGGGAATTTCGGTGGTTTTTATGGACTTCAAATCGACAGGAAAAAACACTTTTTGGACTGTTTCATGTGATACAAGACTTGATGTCAATGCTTCCAGCTATTATTGCATCGTTTTACGTGAGTATGGTATATCGTAGTGATGGGAATTTCACATATTAGGGTTTTGTTTTTTTGCCGTAATGCCTTATGTACATTGGCTATGAGATCCATATTGCACGATATGGCAATAGGTCTACACCTGACCATTAGACATGATTCGACTAGTACAAACATTCCGAACGCGGCTATTTTTTATGCATTTTCGACTCGGGTGTTCGTGAAGTGGGACAGTTTGCGATCGCTACTTATAACTGAGCCAATGGGGATTACGTACCGTGCGTAAAAGTGCGCAATATGAAATTGGATCCACGCGTCTAAACTCTAATAATATACCGGTCTGAGTTTAACTCGAGTCATGATGATTGATATCATTATCAGTTATCATAATAAAAACTGCACTCTTATTTTCATTGTACAATTTTAAACAATTTAAATGACGTTTTACTCTAAAAACTGGTGGAAACGAGGAAGGGAGCCGATGTGTTGAACACCACACTCCGTGCCCGGCTACCCAGCCCAAGCTAACCCGATGAGATTCGTCCATCAATGGCTCTCTCGACTCTCCTGCCCCTCGATTATGCATTACAGCTGGTCATGTCACAACATTGCACACAAACACACCCGGCCGTCCGTCGACTACGGTACGGTACACACACATAAGTTTACAACCGAATCAAGGCGACCAAAAAACATCACGATAATAATCTATTTACAAGTACCCACGTAAACTTACCTCTAATGTCAAAAGGATGAGTAATAGACAATATCGTTTTATAGATGCTCTAAATATTGACAATCAAAATAGCTGGGTATAATTCATGAGGGGATCTCGTCATCTACTCCATTCCGGTGAAATTTCCACGGACTCTGCGACTCGCCATCTTGAACGGGGATGAACTAGGTAATTCTGGCACCGTAATCACGTGAGGCGTATTACCCAATCGCGTTGCTTTTATTTTTAACTTGTCTAAAAGTGTCTCGCAGGGGATAACAAAATCGCGTTGGAGAACTAGGTTGAAACACCGATCTACTGGGTTGAAAGATATGAAAAGGGAAACTCGATTATGAAAAAAAAAAGAGCTCGTCATTTGCATTTTTTCTTTAAATATGTTGTATGAAAAATAATGTTTGTTTCCCCTTTGTTTACTTCCCGGGAAAAAAACACAGGCATCGCAGGTACGTTCGTTCTCCACTCAGGAAAACGCTTTGAAATGAATATTTAGGAACTGTGGACAAATTAGGTTTTCGTTGTTATGGCATTATAATTGTTCAGTCTGATGTTTACTATCATACTCACAAAATATATCATGTCACATGGATAATTACATGGCTACATCGGCACTGTCGTATTTGGGTGCACTGTCCCCCCCCCCCCCCCCCCCCCCTCCCCCCCGTCCAACCCATTCCCTCACCCCCACCCCATTGGCAACTCTGTTGATTTCGAAAATTGGGTCAGTTAGAGAGTTTGAATAAACCTACTCTTCACTGTTTTCCCTTCCGAAGTAGGCATATTAAATTGGGAAAATCAAATTGTTAGTTTGTCGTATACGGGTCAGCCCCGGCAGCCCCCCCCCCCCCCCCCCTCCCCCCTAAAAATGCAAATAAAACATTATAACAAAAATATGGGTGGATCTCGTAAGCCCTTGTTCCTCGGCAGTAATAATTTATAGAGGGAATTTATAGAGCAAAACAAGCTTTCCGTTGCGTGTCGTTATAGATTTAATTATGTTGTTAATTATAGTGAACCCGAAACGCACTACACTATATATAACATGCCTTCGCGATTTATATTAATGCAGCAAGAGAGACTGACAGAAAATATCTCCAAATGATACTCAACCAATTAAATTTGTTTCAATTGTTCGTAATTAATGTTTTTCTTCAAACTCTTGGTATGCTTATTACGAATTACAGAACGGAGGGCATAACATAATTATTTTCTATTATCCCTCTATATGATTAGTAAGACCCTGGGAAAGGCTTGTTTATGGGGCCGAGAGGGGGGGGGGGGTACATCATAACGTTATGTTTTTTGTTTATTTGTGTGTAATCTCTTATCCCCTAATGTTCTTTATTTGGGCACGGGTCCTCCCCGTGCCACACCCCATGTAGCTAAGCCATAAAGCCACTGTATGCTGCATCAGCTTATTAGCTATATCTTAAAGGGGTAGTTTAGTTTTGGTAGAGAGGGCGCTGCAGATCACAATTTTTTTGTGAGGTAATGAAAAACTGAGTGTCGAATTTGAGAGAACATGCAATTTTAATGGCAGAATAAACTTTATTTGGTCAAAATCGACCCAGAAACGGCTGAAATATCAATAAATATATCTGATCTTATAATTATTTGGGGCCCAAATAATTAGATGATTTATAGAAAAAAAAAAAAAAATGCTTGCACTTTTTCAAAAATTTTCAAAAGCGTTTTTTAAATAGTTGTTGATGATCTCGCTATTTAATCATTATATCAATAAAACATCACATGCATAATTTTGTATGAAAAATGGTTGAAACCAATGCCTTTTTAAAAAGCGCCCTCTTGTGTTTCAATGGCTCTTTTTGAATGATAACAGGCTTTTTACTTAGTCGTTTGTAATTTTGTATACCTTTCGAGCATGGTGGAGTTATAACTATTAGTTTATAATGTTACTGTGCAGGTTTTGGCTACTTAAGTTCAGCCTTACCAAAACTAAACTACCCCTTTAACCGAACATAAATTTACACATTACTATAGAATTTACATAAGAACTACATTTTATATTCATGTACATTTTTCAGTATTCTACACAAAAATTACATTACTGTAAGCTTTATAGTATCAAATTCTAATTTAGAATTTGATCCTTCAAACGAGGCAATCGCTTTATGCATACATGTATAGACACGTATACCGTATAATATGCACCATCAGTGTCTGCTGTGGTCAGCATTTTGTCTATCATCATAGGACATACATTATTAATAGAGTGATGACGTCATTCGGGATGCCCCTCAAGTGCGTTCGATGGTCATCAGCGTATAGCAATTACGTCACTTGGAGCGTAGAACGAACCACTTTGAGACGTTGGTGATGATGATTAGCCAATCATCGATCACCTATATAATATATTTAAAGACCATGGCAATAATATATTATACAATTTTTAAATTACAGTCCATATTACGTAATATTTTGTGTAAATCTCCGTCGGTATAATAGCACATGGTAGCACATGCAGTGTTCATCACGTCCATTTGCGTTTCACAATTTTCCTTTTGTATTTCGTTGTCAGCGTCACGATGTCATGGTAACAATTTTGTATGTTTTATTTATTTATTTATTTCCGATTTATTTAAACAGGGTAGCCCTTTCAGTATCGAGTACTGCTCTACCAAGGGGCCCTGTATACAGTAAAAACATACAATCATGACATAGGTAAAAACATGAATAAGATATAAATTACATATAAAAACAGAGTTCTGTACAAAAAAAAAAAAACAACAACAACAACCAACAATTTACAAACAACATAAATATAGAGTGAAATTACAAATAAAGCAAGTTACATGTAAGTACAAAAAAAAAGAAAAAGAAAAAAACAAATCTATCTATCTACAAAAATAAGAGTATCAAAATATACATTAAAACTAACAAGAAATAGAATATTGCACATTAAATATATAAAATCAGCTTAAGAGAAAACAAATTGAATTTCGTCAGAAAAACTGAGAATTTTGAGTTGCTTTTTGAATGAGCATAAAGAATTTATTGTTGTTAAATTGGGAGGTAGTCTATTCCAAACAGATGAACCAGTGAAATGCAAGGATCGTTTATAATAATCAGTTCGTGGAGTTTTAACAAAGTTATGTTATTATGTGCTAGAGAAAATCTTTGTCACAATTGAACAATGTTGAATAGCAGTGGCGTAGTGTGGTCGGACTGAATTGAAGGGGGGGCACGAAAATGATTGGGGGCACAGTTTTTGTATTTCTTTATTTTTACATATATTTCCATCTTATATGTTTGTTAAGTTGTTAGTAGCTACGCTACTGGTGAAAATTATGTTGGACAAGAACAAAATCTAATCGTGAATTCTTCGTAATTTATAGGTGACGCTGTTACAAACCCTTTTGTCAGATCGCAAATGTACACCCATTAACCACAGGTGCACAACTTAAAACATCTTTTAACTTGTATCCAACCCACACCCACATCCAGCATATTTTTACACTTTCCAGCTATCATCTGCTTCGATGTAAATAATTATAATTAATAATCCTATAGAGTACCGAAGTAGTGACGTCACATGCTTTTGTTATGGCATAGTAATGGCATTTTGTAGTGGGTCGGAGCTGGACGATTGCCTTCTTAGCAACCGCTAAATCGCCAATTCATTACTTGCCTGACATTGTTTAGAACCATTACCCATGGCAATGAATAGCTCTGACGTCACACTTCGGTACTCGCCTATAAACACCAACGCTAACAACGATTGCGTGATCGAATGGGCTCTTGGAACGAATGCCATCTTGAGAAAATCCATTCACATATTTATACAATATTAAACAAATTATACAGTCATAATTTGTGTAGCTTTATATGATTGTTTACTATTTTGATTTCTCGTTCTTTGACGTTCGCAACCAGTTGCAACATCGTTTGTTTACAATTCCAGTGTCCCCCCTCTTCCATTCTACGAGTGCATAACTTCGTTATCGTATCTCGTCATCGATGGAATGACGTCATCATCGTGAGGTCACGGTAAAGATTAGGGCCGATTCCATTCATGTTGCTTAAAGGGACTTCCAAATCCTCAAAACCCAATTGGAATTCTAGCGGTTCCCGCATACCTTGTAACAGGTTTACGTTTTTCGAATTTCCCTTACGTTAAATTATCCACTGGATCGTCAACACCGGGTACAAAGTCAGTGCAATGAGTTAGTGAATATCACTTTGCATTTCTGCTCATTACTCGGCCATATAACGTCCATATTACTTGGAATTTTCACACAATACCCAGTGGACATATCAAATAACAACTCAACTGTATCAACCATTCATCACTATTTGCACATGTCAACAAAGTTACCTTTAATACTACATGATGTGCAGCATGCGACTGCACGATAATGCCCCAGTCACATACCCGTAAAGCCTTCCCGTATATTGAGCCACGTATTTTGATTTTTGTGGAATGCAATGAAACGGGGCTGTCCGGTGCAATTTCGTGGCTAAGCCGTGCGATACGTAACGATACGTGGAGTACTAGGTTTTCGTGCCACTGACGGGAAGGCAGAGCAAAAATGCCACGAGATGGCTATTATCAACCTCTGTCTTCCCGTATAAGTGGCGTGAAAAGATAGATCTGCCACGTAAGTGTATACGCATCGCCACGTACTGCTACGGAATAGCAAAGAAATTGCCACCGAATAGCACCGTTCATTGCATTCATTGCATTTCACGAACATGCCAATACGTGGCCCTTATAATTATACGGGATGACTTTACGGGTATGTGTGACGGGACACTATAAACGGTTTCACAACTCTTGCCTTGACCTTCATCGGCGTTCACAATGCCAGCCATGATGCCAGCGTTCGTTCCCCCATGGACCCCCATTGATATAATTTAAACGGTTCCCCCTTAGTAAGTCCTTTATTTGTTTTTAATTTCCTACAATATCAACGTACACAATTTCTCCGACGAGACAATATGACGTCATCATGTTATGTGATCATTACGCCCTCATTACGCATCTCATTCATAATTAAAACAGTTTACTATTTTCATGCTTCTAACTTTGATCATCGCTGTTTACGCTCAAATGCGCTTGGATGACGTTCATAATGGTACAGTTGAAAAACATGGCAGCCTCTAGTGGTCAGTCAAAACAGTTGATAGTGGTTTAAAAAACAGTGATTATTTCCAGTATTAGTGATACCCATGAGAGGTATTATTAATAGGTCTAGAACTGACAGGAATTATGCACTTATAAGTTACAGTAAGCGAACATTTTACGTCGAATCATGCATGACGTCATCATGTGAAGGCCCTGTCCGACACGTAAAAGATGCTTACAAGTGTTCCCCCTCTTCTATTTTCTATTTAAATCGTCAACTGATTACATTAATATAAGTACTTCGATGGAAAGGATGACATCATCGTGTTATGGTAGCGATTCCGCCCATCCCATTCATAATGAACAGTATTTTGCATCATGTAGGCTTGGGTTGTTTACTATGTACATGCTACTTGCTTTGACCTTCCTCAATATCAGACATGTCAGAGGCGGATCTAGCTTTTTGCTAAGGGGGGGGGGGGGGGTTGACCCAATGACGATGCGGAGCATCGTCCATGAGCCGCGAAGCGGCGAATTCTTTTTGCTATTTTGAACCCCCGTAAGTGATTTTTTTTCCACTTTTTTCCCCACTTTTTTCACTGATACATTTTCACTTGGCAGCCCAAGGGGGGGGGGGGGGGGGGGGGGGTTAAACCCCTAACCCCCCCCCCCCCCCTAGATCCGCCACTGAATATTATCGGCACATCGTTTGTTTACGATTCTGCGTTTCTCATCCTCCTCCTCCTCCTCCTCCTCCTCCATTTTATGAGTGTGTAACTTCATTACCGTATCTCGTTATTTCTTCGGCAACTTTGGTGTGACGTCATCACATGTTAATAATCAATACAAGATAAAAGCATTAACACACTCAAATGTTCTCTTTTATCATAAAGCGCGAGAGGTGCATACCATGTTCGCAACAAAAATTCATGTTACAACGGCGTATCATCACTATGACCATAATGAGTGACGTAGCGTGGTCGGACTGATTGGGGAGTTACGCAAAATTATTGGAGGACACACCTCATGTATTTCCTTGTTTTTTTCTTCTCCAAAAATGTCCCTTTATGTTTTCGATTGTTTTTGTTCTTCTTTAAATTATTGGGGGGGGGGGGGGGGGGGAATGCCGTCGCTATGCCACTGGTATATTAATTTCCCGCCACTTGCATTGTTTATACACACAAAATTCATCCTCCGTTTCCGTTTATTTTTCTTCATTTTAAAGGTTTTCTTCGTCATTACATTTATTCGACGGGGTGATACGACCCCATCCTATTTCGCAACGCAAACGAACTTGAACAAGTCAGGCCTCAAATCCCATCTTTTCGAGCAAAATGTGCAGTCCATAACGACTGGAAGAGGGGGTGTCATTTATCTGTTTCAAACCAAAGAAGTACAATATTAAAGATTTACAACAAAGTCTCTCAAAGGCGCCTTACGTCATCATCATCATCATCATCATCATCATCATCATCATCATCATCATCATCATCATCATCATCATCCTCATCATCCTCATCATCCTCATCATCATAACCATCATCATCATCATCATCATCATTACCCTCATCACCCTCATCATCATCATCCTTATCATCCTCATCATCATCACGACGTTATGATGTTTTCATTCTCGAAGTACGTGGTTCTTTATATCGACTAGATTGCACTGTTTACTATTTCCATGCTTTAAAGGGGTAGTTCAGTTTTAGTATAGAGGGCGCTGCACAAAATAATTTGTTTGTGAGATAATGAAAAACTAAGTGTACAATTTGAAAGAGCATACAATGTTAATGGCAGAATACACTTGATTTGATCAAAATCGGTTCAGAAACGGCTGAAATATCAATAAATATATCCGCTATTATACTATTATAGTAGTTTGTAATGTTATTGTGCAGGTTTTGGTTACTAAAGCTCAGCCTTACCAAAACTGTATACCGTGTCATTATAGAAGCACCATATTTTTGTTTTTAATTGGTGTTTTCCCTTTAGTTTATATTTTCTCTCTATTTCTCCTATTGTATAGTATACGATATTCCGCAATGTTTATTAGCTTCATGACGCATGCGATTCGATGCAACATTTTGTTGTTTATATTACCCGTTTATATTATTAAATCCATATAATATGTTATTAGCTCAGAATGGGTCGTATTTTATGTACGATGAGTAGTATTTATTTATAGTTTGTTGTCAGCATTCCGTATTATTATTACGTTTGAATTGTTCTTGAAATTGCTCAATGCATTCCGCAATGATCTTTTTACTAAATTAAGATTATTGTATTGTTATTGGCGTACCTGATCACTCATCATCTTCTGGAAAGATCTTTGTTTCAGCTAATTCTCCTTCGTTGTTCCTTTGTATAGACTCCCTTTTCCATTTCCATATTTTATCCGACTAGTTCCATTTCAATCTTTTCTTCTTGTTCTCTATAATTTGTTTATTATTTCTTCCTATACTTATCTATGTTTTGTCTAAGTAATCTTATCTATATAGCATTAAGTAGACAATGTGTTTTAACCTCGTCATAATAGTCTTCTTAATGTATACTTTTTTGTACTTCTTCCTTACGCCAATTCGTAAAGAAAATGAAATTACTCTCGATTTCTCTCGGAATATTGGCACATCCTTGGCTAAAAACAGAATGACGAATTATACTTTATAAAATATAGTGCCACATGAAGTGTTTATAGTTGTTTACGTAGTTACACTAAATTGTCCTGTAAATGTGAATCATTATACTATAATTTTTCCCGTTTATTTCTTGGCAACTTTCCCAAATCTATATGCCGAAGAATCTTGGCAAACGGAAAGGTTTTTTTCTTCTTTTTTATTTTTTTTGTTGTTGATGAAAAACATTTCATCGACACAACATTTTAAATTCCTCTTAATATGACAAAAAATTTCGTAATTGTATACTTGAGAGATAATCTTTCATGAATACTTTACGTGCTTTATTGATCATGTTTACGTCACATATTTCAAATGAAGAAATATCAGCAGGCAGTGATGGCATAGCGACGGGGGGCATGGGGGCCCCCTAATCATTTCCACCAAAAAAAAGGAAACATATTATAAGGGGATATTTTTTTTGTTAAAGGAAGAAATACATAAGGTGTGCCCCCCCCCCCCCCAATAATTTTGTGTGCCCCCCCCCCCCTCAATCAGTCCGACCACGCTACGCCAAGGATACTTTACGCATGGACCCTAAGCGCTGCTTATTGTAAAACAGATTGATTGAATATTAAGACTACATCGTAAGGAAATAATATGTTTATTCCTTTTCTATTCGATCACTTTTAGTTATTTTTAGCTTTGCCTCCTTATCGTTCGCCTTGTTATCTTGAATAACATTACCTCCCTCATAATAGTGTAGCCGATTGAGTGAGATGGGGCGAGGGATCAGTAAGAATTCCAAACTCCTCCTCCCCCGCGATAAAATAGTTAATTATACAATCAAACCTGTCTTATAGTGGCCACCTTTCTACAGCAGCCAACCTGCCTATTATATAGTGGTCATCAGAAGTGATCCCCTGCAGGGATAAAACGGTGTTATGGAACCTTAATTCTGAATATTTACGTCACCCGTCTGCAGTGGCCTTGTATAGGTGGTCACTATACACAGGTTTGACAGTTTGTAACACAATGGTGGGACGATGTCCCACTCACAATAGCATACACCCCACCCCTGCTTCCCCACCTCTCTATATATGACCCCCCCCCCCCCCCCAGTGGGTTTTACAATATGATGACTACATATGCTAGTGCAAATCGAGCAATGACAAATACATACAATAATATTCAAGGTCGTTGCAACTCTGCTCCGAGGATTATTTGTTTTTCTCGCGATTGCATTTACAAAAATAGAAATGGAAAGGAAAACATCTATTATTCCTTGCGCTTCAAATACAATTCATTTGCATTTTGTTATCCGCCGAATCCAATCGGATAACCATTACGTCTTGACAACGTCTTAAAGGGATAGTTGAGTTTTGGTCAAACTAATTTTAGTAACCAAAACCTGCACCATGACAGTACAACCTAATAGTTATAACTCCACCATGGTCGAAAGGTATAGAAAATTACAAACGATTAATTAAAAACCCGGTTATCATTTTTAAAAATAGCTGTTACAACTCAAGAGGGCGCTTTCTAAAAGAATCATTGGTTTCAACCATTTTACATACAAAATTGTGCATGTGATGTTTTGTTAAAATAATGATTAAATAGAGATATCATCAACAACTATTTAAAAACCTCTTTGAATTTTTTTGAAAGAAGTGTACATATGCATTTTATGTATTTTTGTTAAAAGTCAATACAAGATATCGTTTGGCTAGACGATATATAAATAAAATATTTTGAAATCAAATTTTATAACTATGAGAGCATTTGAAAGGGAATGATTTTCATTTCACATGTTTTATTCAATGTTCAATGAACTGTCAATTGGAATTAAAATCAACCAATTTAATGTCATGGGGCATTCCGGGAAGTACCAATACTCAAGTGTACCTTTAACACAAAATCGGTAGATCACATCACCATGTTCCCAGCATTATATAGGCGAACGAGCCGGGGGTGGGTGGGGTGGGGGTGCAAAGGGGGTTGCAGCACCCGCACCTCGGGAGTTTTTAAAATGGCCACATTCAGGCAAAAAGCACCTCAAATTCGAGTAAAAACTATGCCATTTTCGGGCAAGCTCAATTCATGTTCGGGCAAACTTATGCCATATTCGGGCAAAAATCTTGGCATTTTCGGGCAATAGATTCCTTGCTAAATTGCTAAATGGCGAGCTAGAGCTGTATTTTTAGTTATTTAATTATTTGTTGTTGCTTATCACTATCAGGTGAACAAGGGAAGGATGGTACTCGGGTAAAAGAGCTCAGCCCCCCCCCCCCCCCACCCCCACCCCCACCTCCGGGGAAACGTGCCCGTGTACGCTAATAATGGTTCCCACTATGGCAGCTACAATGTGCAATGTATAGCCTTTCCCAAGGTCAGTCATATACGTACGCGAATATCATACAAATATATATATATATTTCTTTAGCAATGAATGAAAAAAGTTTGTGATTATTTATAGCAAATTTCATTACGGGTGACGACTATGGCAGACCAGAATGATAAACAAGTCGATATGGTCTCAGTCGATACAATCATGGTCATAAGATAATAATATCCGCATATTCGCATGGGATCCGTGGTGTAAATATACTAGGATCAATCAAGGCATAGACAAAAAAAGGGGGCGTAAAGTTTTCAATGAAAGGGTGGGGGGGGGGGGGGGGGCGCTAAGACATTATAAATAAATGGCGTGTTATTCTACTTTTATATATTTCAATTTAATTTCAAATACGGAATTGTCTTCTTTATTTCCACAATTCATTCAAACAAAATACAAGAAAAGCATGAGATATGTACAGTAAAACAGAAAAAAACAACAACAACCATGACAAAGAGACAAGAAAATGGAAAATATAGCACATGTAAAACGTTAATGAATGTGGAGAAATCAGAAGAAGTTTTGATAAAAACGTTTGGGTATGATCCCTAGATTAAATATGGCTTGAAAATAACAATAGATCACAATAAAGTTCGAGTTACATTGTCACACTTTTCAATAACACCGAGACATAATGCTAATATTAGATACATACAAATTTGTATGTAACACATATAAAAATAATTCTATAAGAACATAACAATTTTCAAGATTAAAACTTTCATAATAAAAAAGATTTAAATTAATTTAAAAAGATTTCAATGATACTCTCCTTTATTTCTCCTGGCAAGCCATTCCATAAAAGTGGACCCCTATACGTAATACTAGAGTAGAATGAGAACATTGTGTGAAACTTGTAACGTAATTATGTACATCAGAGTTTTGAATAAATAACGAATCAAAATGATAAATCAGGTAATAATTGTTGGTGAAATAAATACATACAAATACCGAGATTATATTCATACAGTCGGAAAATGGGTATAGTTGGGCAAGAATATCCACGCAAAGGCAACTGCCCCGTGCCCGCCTCCAACTTTTTTTTAAAGGGGGGGGGGAATTTTCTCATTTATTTTTTTACTACACTTACAGGAATATTATAATGAACGATATTCACATGATACACCCGTAAAAGTGAATTCGTTTGTAAGAGGTCGGGAAATTGAAGGACTTTGGCTTTTGACTCCCCAAACTGAACTATATATCAACGCATTTCCACCTACAAGTGCCATGTGCGCCATTGTTACGTAACATAACGGTCATTCTTCGACCCGCTCTATCGATCGTTTATCGGCTTTATGCCATGCACGTATTAAAGAGTGCGCCGCCCATTCACTAAAATACGGTAAGGAAATTTGTCTGCGCCGGTGTGACTTCTAACGGCTATTGTAACCGGCTATCAACAAAAGGCAGTATTAGCGACATCGATAGGTCTTATTATATTGATGGGTCTCGACACGGGCGTCGATCTGTCATTGATACCCATTGATCAGGGGGGATGATCCATTCATCCATCCCCCCCTGATGAATGGGTATTACGTAAGTATCGACGCCCATGGGTCTCGAGGACATCGTTGACCGCAGACTCCCCCTATCAATATCAGCCTACCTTTTATTAAAGCGTAGACTGCAAGTGATACAACGATTCTGCCTGTCACGCACAGTTACGTTACGTCACGTCACGTCACGTCAAGTCCCCCTAGAGCGCTGCTTGCGATCGGCATGCGCGTGTGAAGTGTGATATATTACACTTGCTTTGTCACACAACACCACTAACCGAGGACCCTACTCAAACAAAACAACGGATCTGAAAGTGAAATATATTTTGTTTAAACAAAATTAATGTGTTCAGGAAAGTGGGGGCACGACGTTGTTTAGTTACATAAGGGGCGTAGCGCTTTTCAATCCAGGCCTGGGGGGGGGGGCAAAGCGATGACAACCCGAGACGAAACTATGTGATTGTTGTGATAATTGTTATGTATTTTGTTAATAATTTTACATCTCCAACGACATGAGGCATGGTGGTGGATGAATAGATCAGTCCCGTCCCACCCCCCCCCCCCCCCCCCCCCCCACCCCCACGCGATCCCCGAACAAAGAAACGGTTTACAAATAATTATACGCCACCTCTCGTATTATTTTCTTTATTATGCCTTACCTCCCTAAAGACATGGGGGGCAGCAAGAGGGGGGGGGGGGGGGGGGTAATTCGCTCTACCCCACACCCCATGCACCCTCCCTTTGGCTGGGCCGCTTGTGTACAGATGGGTATGTGTCTATAAGCCATGGGAGGTGCAACTTTATGCCGATCAGGTCCCCCGTGGAGTTGCGTAATGCTCAAGATATGCTTTTTAAAAGTACACGTCACAAAATGTCGGTTGATTGAGGTCACTCGATCGTCATGCGTGAAAAAACAACACAAACAATCAGCATCACAACCACCCATGAGAGAAACAAACAAAAAGAAGAATTTCGGATTGTCTAACAGTTGCGACCCTTCAAAAAAGGAGAATTTCGGATTGTCTAACAGTTGTGACCCTTCTAAAAAAGTAATGCACACATTATATTTTTTTAAAGTTATGTTTAATACACAACTCGTCATAAAACAATATTTGACATTTAAGTGAATATAGTCATTACTCATCTATAATAAAAACAAAAACAACAACAACAACAACAAACATCAAACATCCATACGGAAATGGG
>JBAMJV010001042.1:0-26438 GCA_037951105.1 Echinarachnius parma | reverse complement strand
CTTCTCAAATATCGCTTTTATAAAAACCTCACGAAGTTAATATAACTTCAAGTATGACGATCCATGGCTCAAAACTAGCGTTCCATATTCTTTGTGCAATGTATTTTGTTATGACATTATTATATCAACATACAAATCACGTCATTACACACAAGACATGAGTAGGAACATTTATCTTACAATTTAAACTAGAAGGCCGACAAAGTCAGCATACCCACGCCTCCCATTAGCCCTGTTCTACCCCTTCGTCGGCCTCAACCCTGTTTTGCTTACCGATGCATCCTAAAAACATAGTGATCAACCGTTGAACAGAATCCCCCACAACTCCAGGCATAGTAAACTATGCTGACTGGGTATGCCTGCAGGGAGGGCTTGAAAATGCCGACATCTGTCCAATTTATTGGCGATAAATGTAACATAAATCATGAATTCAAACAAAATAAACTATTACAAACAATAACAGATACCTTATCTTCCTGATTCTGCAAACTTTTATGTCCATTTCTCTTGCATAAATATGATTTTAGATCTTTTCATGACAGCTATCTGCCGATTCGCACGTGTTTTTACTAGCTGCCTGTGTAGTATAGATATGCCTAATATTTATGCATTGCAATATGCACAACACATCGTTAAGCGGTACGATTGCTCGCAGAGTTTACACTAGATCATTGCACGCGCAACGCCGGAAATGCGCGACGCTGATTGGTGCCAGCAAACACTGTTGTGTCATTGGGGTATCATGGCAGCGAGCATAGAACTTCCATACGTTGTGTACAACGTGCACTAGCTATAACGTGCAGATATTATTTAGGCACACACGTGCATTAAATACATACTCAAACTTCAAGGTTCCACAGAATTTGCAGGGGTCAACCAATCATCACCAAAATCTAATCGATTCTTCCATGTCACTATCCAAACATTCCCTGAAAATTTGGTGCAAATCCGTTCACCCGTTCTCTAGTTATCTTGTACACAAACAAACAAACAAAAAAACAAACAAACAAAAAAACAGACAAACAAACAAACATACGGAACCCTTTACATAACCCCCTGCCGATTTCATCGGCGTGGGTAACAACAATTATAACAATGTTTTGTACTCGTTTCTATGTCGATATACTGTATGTGTACCAGGTCAGTAGATTTTGTTCGAATGGTCATACCTTTGCTATTCACTGACCGATTTTGCTCAAATTTCATTCAGCTTGTATATAATATTGAAAATCAAAACTTTGTCAGAATGTCCTTGCACTTAAAAGGTAGTAACAAGTACTGGTCGAGCTGTGTAAAGATTACAAACATGCTGTATATATTATAACCTTCATGAGTACTATTGAAACACCATCATTTGTATTCCCATGATTCAACCTAAATATTTGTCACAATGGAAAATAAACGAAAACGGAACTCTCATTCCACTGTAAGTAATGGAATTGATCTTATTGGTGTCACGTGCAAAGACAACTGGTGATTGGTGCTTTTCATGAAAAGGACCAATCACCAGTTGTCTGTGCACGTGACACCAAATAATTTGGACTTAAACATAATGGAACATTCTGTGTAAACATAAAGAAATACAAAAGGTATGCCCCTAACCCTAACCATAGCCCCCTACAATCAGTCCGACTACTCTACACCACTGCGGTGGGACAATGAATGACAATCTACATGAGTCCACTGAATTCCTGCATGATCCTCTCAGCCGAGGGCCGGTCTGAAGGGTTCTTCTTGAAGCAAGGCTTCACGATGCCTTTGACCCTTCTATCAAGTTTATCAACTCCAGGAGGCATGACATCACTCCCATTTAATTTTAGCATCAATGCAAACTGGTTCATCATTGGGGGCCAGGTGTTATCGCCGCTGAAAAACTCGAGGAGCGTGCAGGCCAGCGACCACATGTCAGAGCCACTGGTGGCTTGCATCCCTCCCGCACTGCCGTCCATTTGAAGGCTCTCTGGTGGCATGTATGCCAAGGTTCCCCGCGCGTTGGGGATGTGTGAGGCCCTGGACATGGTGCATCTTGTCTTGATGTGGGCAAGCCCGAGGTCGCATAGGTACGGCTTGTGAAGCATCCGCTCAACCTACCGAGATTGGTTTGGGAAGGATATAGAACGAACAGGAAATCATTCAAATACAAACTTTTATCTACACTCCTGTCGAAAGATTGAATAATAACAGTAACATTCCTATTCTAAGTATAATCTAAGAAGTTCACATGACACACTATACTCCTGGGGTTTCCCAAATGTTCCGCAAAAAAAAGACATCTTAGATCGTGCATTTGTGTGTGTGGCCCCGATGCTGCATACCATAGCTAACCATTGCATCTGAGAAAAATTAGATCTGTTGTTACATTTACGTCTACGTTAATATGGTTAAGATCATATTTGCTTATGCAGGCCTTTTCACAAGTTTGTTTGTTTATACAGTTTGTCTTACTTTTTGTTTGTTTTAGCCTCGTTTTTCGTTCATTTTAAAGGGACTCTTTAGAGTATATGTATAGTAGCTGCGCTATATAAAATTTAGTATTATTACTTTAAAACAAACTCAGTAACCTTTTATTTTTAAGACGTATAGATCTATATATGCATATCACAAAAAATACGCTTGCATCGCTACCAAAGGATTATGAGTTATTTATTCACAAAGTCATGTGGATCGCCATTTCCTTAAAATATACACTGACAATTGAACAAAATCAGTCATGTTAACCAAATTGGAAATGTATGAGTCGAGTATAAACTAGGTGTACTTAAACGTTAATATGACATATTGCCTTTCTTTGATGAAACCTCACTTTAATCATGTTCATTTATAAATAAGTTCAAAGCATAATTCATAATGATATGTTATCCCTAAACATTTAGCCCTTCTCGGTTTACTGTTTATCTAGCTATAGCACTACGAATGGAATAAAAGAAACACGTATTAAAACACGTGATGATTAGAAGACTTACAATGATGTTCTGTGGCTTGATGTCCAGGTGAAGGATCTTGCAGTGATGTAGGTACGTCACCGCAGACAGGATGTCACGTGACATGCGCACCTTCTGATCAAACGTGTGTGGATTGCCATCCTATTTAATTTCAAGATTCAATGCAAACTTGATATTAAATACTTTAGATATTTGTTAGAGATAATCGTACTCATAATGTTCACGGGAAGATGTGTCATATCTATCAATCTACTTAGTATTATTGTATATGACACATCGTTTTCAGGTTTACCTATAAGGAAAGTGCGACTGTATATGGTCAATAAAAGAGCAGTAGCCACACTTTATAAGTAACATCTTTCTGATGCACAATTGAATACAGACGTGGCTTGTCAGTGTAACATTACGATGTATAATTATTGACATTTTCATAAATAGGATTGTCATGCAAACCTTGAAAATTACGTCCATGAGGTTGTGTCCATCTATGAACTGCATGACGATGAGTGCCTGACCCACTTTATATCCAATCCCCATCAGCTGGACGATGTTTGGATGCAGAGCCCGTCTACAATGTTGAACAGAAGAGGTCAATAATCAATCACACATATAGGCTAATACACCTTACCCAAGATACATGTACATTTGCAAATTAACTTTTATCCAGTGGTTTTTCAATGACATAATTACCCACGCCGATGAAATCGGCAGGGGGTTATGTAAAGGGTTCCGTATGTTTGTTTGTTTGTTTGTTTGTTTGTTTTTTTTTTTTTTTTTTTTTTTTTTTGTTTGTTTGTGTACAAGATAACTAGAGAACGGGTGAACGGATTTGCACCAAATTTTCAGGGAATGTTTGGATAGTGACATGGAAGAATCGATTAGATTTTGGTGATGATTGGTTGACCCCTGCAAATTCTGTGGAACCTTGAAGTTTGAGTATGTATTTATTGGTACGGAAATTGACAACAATTACGGGAGTACGGAATGGCGCTGAAATGTTACGGATTTTGGGAAATCCGATAATGCACTACCGTCTATGCATTTCTATTTGTGCTCCGTGCGATCGCGATGGCACACACGCACTAATGTACTTATCACACACACACAGTCTCTCTTCTCCTCTCCCTTCTCACACTAGTCTCTCCTCGTCTCTCCCGTCTCAAATCATTTCAAGAAAACAACGTGGCGCACACGCCATGCCAATAGATGTACTTACACATAGTACACACCCGCATGTAATGTGTTGTGCATATTGCAATGCATAAATATTAGGCATATCTATACTACACAGGCAGCTAGTAAAAACACGTGCGAATCGGCAGATAGCTGTCATGAAAAGATCTAAAATCATATTTATGCAAGAGAAATGGACATAAAAGTTTGCAGAATCAGGAAGATAAGGTATCTGTTATTGTTTGTAATAGTTTATTTTGTTTGAATTCATGATTTATGTTACATTTATCGCCAATAAATTGGACAGATGTCGGCATTTTCAAGCCCTCCCTGCAGGCATACCCAGTCAGCATAGTTTACTATGCCTGGAGTTGTGGGGGATTCTGTTCAACGGTTGATCACTATGTTTTTAGGATGCATCGGTAAGCAAAACAGGGTTGAGGCCGACGAAGGGGTAGAACAGGGCTAATGGGAGGCGTGGGTATGCTGACTTTGTCGGCCTTCTAGTTTTAAATGTTTACAAGCATGCATTTCATTATCTAAAGACAGTAATTAAACGTGTTAAAAAGATTGTTTAGCGACCTACTTGTGAACTGAAACTTCATTACGAACGTCATCCCGGCGGCTTCCCTCGGTATCCATCAGCTTGATGGCAACAGGTGTGCCCCTCCAGCGGCCCTTGTGTACCTCTCCGAACCCCCCTTTGCCGATCGTCTCTAAGATGGTCACCTCTTTGTCAGGCTCCTGGATGACGTGGACACCACTGAACGTGTCATCTGAGATTCAAATTGTGTTGGAAGACAAGTTTAACGTTAATGACGGGACTTCTGAAGTTTTTGTCTATTCAAAATAAAGTAATTTGAAATACTTAATAAGCAACAAAGTGATACTAAAATGGTTCGGGAAGAGGGAGATTGTGCATGTAGAGAGAAGGGTGCTTGGAATTGCCAGGTTGAAGGGAAAGAGGGGACCTAAGAGGAGGTTCCAGTATGAAAGTTCGTCTGTTTTGGTATTTCCCATGAGAAGTAGCATTTTAAACTTTTGATCACAATACAAAGAGGAGGTTTGTTGACGTGGTGAGAAAGGACATAGAACGGTCTCTCTTGTATGTATAGACATTTAATTTGATTGTATTGTTTTGTAAGTCCTCTTTACTATAGAGTCGGTTCCGGCTATCATATCTCTCTTCTATACCCTTCATTGCCGACCCCTCCGTTCCCATTCCTGCTCTTTTTCCTCTAATTTCTCTTCCATAAACATTTCATGTGGTAACATAGTTTCATTAGTTTCTTTCTTTGCTCTGGGGGTACATTCAGTCATTATCGATTATTACCACTTCAAATCACACCCACCTCTCTTTTCTCTCATACATCCCTATTCCTTCTTTTTTCATTAACATTTAATTTTATGATAAATTTGTGTACCTTCCGTTTCTGTTCTGTTTCCCTTATTGTCCGTTCCTCCATCGCCTCTTCCACCACCACTATCTCCTCCTTTTTCTCCATCTTCGACCTTGACAAAACTGCTGTCTCCAGCTTCGGCCCTGTAGTGATGGAGAGGAGTATAAGTGAAGTTTATTCTATGCCGATATATCTTACGAAGTGTAGTATTAACATATTGTGAAATACTTCAACACTAACACTCTACGCTTGCAAATTAAATGCTATCAATGTTAATTTCATATTTGCTTGATACTTTATGATTATCTCCTCTAAAGCGCCATTCGGTGCTGTTCTTGAGAGGCCTGCGCGATGCCAGTGAAGGTGATTGTGTGTGGCTACATTGTTCTATTTCCATGTTGACAGGTGCTTTTGATGCTACTGTGCATATCAAACAAATCATGTGAATTGGATACAATCTGTAATAGCATCAGACGTTTTTTTTTTCTTTTCTGCGAGCTATTATGGTTTGGCAAATCCTTACAAGCCTATAGCCAAGTACATGGGGCGGAATACACACGTTTCTTGTGATTTGCTGGACTTAGGGAACAGAGCTGCTTTACAGATAATTTAGAGCATTGAGTCTTCAAAGTGTCTACAACGCAGTCTCTTTAGACTGAAGTCAGGTTAGGCGGGATGTAAACAAGATAATGAAACATTGCAAAACAATATAAAACACCAGTGGCCAGGTGCCACTATTATACGCGACGCCGTGCGAGCGCGTATATGATCCTATATACACATTAATCGCTTGCGCTCTGAGTCTTTTCAATGAGCGTGTCATCACATAAATAATTTACGCTCACAGTGTGTACATTTGACTCATCGAACATTTTCCCCGTGATCGTGATTTAGAGCGCATTCATTGATTAGACGCCACATACATTGGATATATATAATGATTATAGATACACGTGGTAGGTCTACGCACCTTTGCACCTTTCTTGCGATGTGCTCAAGAACTTTGCGGACGGCGCCCTCTTTGACATAATTAAGAGGAGTGTGTTTCTTCAGGTTTGTTTTGTCGACTGATGCGCCCTCTTGCACCAGGTAACACATCAATGCGAGCAGAGGGGAAGTTATGCCGTTGTCTCGGTACTTACTCCGGAACTAGGTTGTGACAAATTAAAGCGGAGAGAGAGTGTACAAAATATTACAAATAAGACTTTAATGAACATTTAAAACTCAAGAAACGTTTTTGGTAAAATTTTATTTGAGTGCCTTAAACTTGTAGCCTATTTTATTTTTGAAAACGAATATCGATCTTGTCAAAACTAAACCTTATCGTCTTTAAAGGAGATATTATCAGATCAGTTCATCAAAAGCTATTTTGGAATATTTTCACTAATTTGCAGCTTTTTATTAACAGTAAGATTTACATCAGTGATATCGATAATCTAAGTCAACGAGCTCGGCTTTTATTTGAATAACTTAATTTGTGGATAAATTATGTCAATCGTTTTTAACGGATTTTGATCAATCTAACGTCATTTTGTTTTAACGATGTGATTTCGTTAATCATACAACAAGTTTTCCGGTATTACCTTACAGCTGACTACATTTTTGAAGCGCCCTCTAAACCTAAAATGAACCATCCCTTTAAAAGGCCAGATTGATTCAGCTTCGCACAAACCTTCTTGAGTAGATCTGAGTCTTCGATCGTCTGTCCCTGTCGGTGTTTCATCATGGCCAGGTGAAGGCACGTATCCCCGTCGCCATCGGCTGAATTGACGTCGGCTCCGTGGTCGATCAGGTCTACGATGATGGGGGTGTAACCACGTGCGATGGCCAGGACCAGTGGCGTCTGATGCTGCTCGTTATACATGTCGATGGCACACTTCCCCTGAATGGAACGAACACAATTTTACTTAACCCGTAACCTTCCAGATTCTAGCATCCCCTTATTAAACTTCGTTCCTAGCCCCAAAATATTCCCTTAAGCAACAGTTTAACCCGGGGGTGTTTCACAAAGATCCTAAGTTGAACTTAACTCTAAGTTGGACTTAGAAACTATGGAAAGCCGTCAGTTTCTTTGAAACAGTTTTGTTAAACCTCTATTTAAAAGGAATAATTTTCAAGTCCAACTTAGTTAAGTTCAACTTAGGATCTTTGTGAAACACCCCCCCCCCCCCCGTTACCTTATTGATTATGTCATCCCCATGAACTCTGAACATAGTTCCCGTAGGCAAGGAGTTAAGTTAAACCTCTCTATAAAGACCGCACTTTTGATACAGACACGTGGTCTGAGTAATCCGATTTTTTTTTTTCATTAAAGGGCAATGAAACCCAAGCAAAATGTTGCTTTCATAGTCTTGAAGAGATTAAGAAGAATAATCTCTGAAAGTTAGAGCATAATCGGGTGAGTAACAAGAAAACTACGGCTCTTTGAAGATGTCCATTTATTCCTATGGGGAACTCAAATTGGTAACGCACTCTGATAAGTGTGTGGAGAACTCCCCATATGTTTTGTACACAAATGTTCAAATTTTTACAGTTTTCTTCATAGTCACATTTTTCCATTCCCCCAACTCATGATATGTTATGTATAAAAGTATTCTACAAAACATATGTTGAACTCGAACGAAGGGTAAACATAAATTTTGAGAAAATTGAACAAAACTAAAATTTTGTGTACAAGATGTATGGGGAGTTGTCCACAACTTTGCCAGAGTGCGTTGCCAATTTGAGTCACTCAAAAAAATACATGGCTCTTTTCAAAGGGCCATAGTTTTCTTATTTCTTGACCGATTGTGCTCAAATTTTCAGAGACTATTCATTATATTAAGTGTCTTATAGTGCATACAACAATTTGTCTGGATTTCATTGTCCTTTAATGATGTTCGTAAGTCATATTTGAATTTCCATGACCAGGATGAAATATATTTTCTGTTTGGCTTGCATGGTTTCATGGTTTATTCGGGGTTTTTAAAATTCAGGACGGCATGATGCAAGTTTCGTCAACTCATCTATTCTTTGATTGTTCCGTGATCAGTTTACCCGACTTAAAATTTACTGCAATTACTGAAATACTTGATACTTTAATTATCAGTAATTAAGGCAATCGCAATGTTGCACGTAATTCATGAAGAGTTGGGAATATGTGTACCTCTGTAGCGAGTATCTGTGCGATGTTCCTGTGGTTGTTGTGGACAGCAATGTGCAGGGCCGTGTACCCATCGTCCTTCCGAATGTCGACTAGCGAGCGTCGCTTTTTCACCAACACACGGGTTGCACTGGCGGGAACACAAACAGGTGGGGAAAACATGAACAATTGTTTGTGTAATTAATTTAATCTTTATACCATCATATCTGAACTGTTCTTATCGATATTAATGACATTTGTATATTGCTTTAAAACAAACTTTTGATATTTACTGCTGAACATGGATGCGATATTTCTCAAGAAAAATACAAATGCATATGGGTAAGCGTACACACAAAAAATGAGAACTGTTTTTTGCGAGTAAAATCATACCCTACCCATTAAGTCGAGTGTTTTTTTGTTTTTTTTATTCAGAAAAAATGTATTTTTACACGAGCTTCTGCGTATTTGTTATGCAAAGAAGAATATACGCAACTTAATGCATATTTAAAGTGGAACGTCACCCATTTATTTACCCGGTGAGTCTCTTTTACTCATTGAAGTGCATACAATTAATATTGGATGAGTAATGCTCGAACCTTCATGACCAAATGAGTAAAAATATTCACGAGTGTGTAGCGTGGCTTTTTGCTTCCCTGTACGTCATGGACTCTTTATTCGTTGAATGAGTGAAAATCTCTTCGAAGTGAACGTGTACTCGTCATAGGAGTGATCTTACTCGGCTAGCTAGCTAACTCTGATCTGTATACTGTATACATACACGGTATATTACCACGTATAAGGCGTGCCTGAGCGGTCCGTCTCATCTGCAGCTGAATAAGTGTAAGTTAATTTGATTATTCTAAATTTAGAATCAGTATAAATACTATTACTGACGGGGATCCCTTGAGTTTTAGACCTTTTCTAAAACTGTTTAGGCTATGAATAATTGGTAGACACGCTACATGTATACTATATTTCATTTGAAATTGAAGCCGCGAAAATTGTAATATTACGAACCACGTCAAGCGCGAGGCCCAATGCTGGGCCAAGCCAGGTCAAACAGCAAGGCCGCGCCGGGGCGTCGGGGCTCACTCCCGTCTTATACTAAGTAAGATCCCAGGGCCAGTGCGGCCAGGCCATGACCACTAGAGGTCGGAAGAGGGGCTACCAATTATTCATAGCCTAAGCAGTTTTAAAAAAGGTCTAAAACTCAAGGGATCCCCGTCAGTAATATTATTAATACTGATTCTAAATTTAGAATAATCAAATTAACTTACACTTACAACATTATGTTAAATTACACACCTCCAGCTTGAGTAAATATAAAAATACTCATATGCCATGTATAGTGGCAAATGAATAAAACTCGCATGCGTGCGTTTTTCAACTTAATTTGATGCGTCAATGCACTCAACTATGTGTGTCACTATAGTGCAACGATTTATTTGTTTTTTTTAGTAAAATCACCCCAAAAATATTTGGGTGTTATTACTCAAAAAACCAAATAAATCGTTGCACTATGTCTATGGTGACATACATAGTTGAGTGCATTGACGCATCAAATTAAGTTGAAAAACGCACGCGTGCGATTTTTATTCATTTGCCACTATAGTGACACGGCATATGAGTATTTTTTGTAACACTCACAACATTATGTTAAATTACACACCAGCTTGAGTAAATATCACTCACAACATTATGTTAAATTACACACCAGCTTGAGTAAATACAAAAATAAAAAAATACTACGGCGATATGCCGACATCCGGCAACCAAATTCCGACATCGGCCCGACGTCAGGTGGCTAGCTGGGGGTAAGGGTGACTTTTTCAAGAAAGATCCTTAGACATGGGTCCCCTTTACATAAACAAAATCCTTAGACATGGGTCCCTTTTTTTCATTTCCTCTCTTTTATCCGGGTTTTGGGGATTTGCCGATGCGAAATTGCAAAAAATTTCAAGCTCGCTACGCTCGCTAAAAGAAACCAAAACATTTGCGGGAAATACACAGCGAACATGCGACGCCGGCGAAAAAAATCCTTAGACATGGGTACCTATTTACAGCAAAAGGACCCTTAGACTGATGTGGGTATGGGTTCGGAGGTCTCAGCCGCACACCCCCGCCCGACTATAATCTGAGTACCCCCCCCCCCCCCCCCGGGGGAGATTGCAGACCACCGTCTGATGTTCACACCAACTCCTAATGTTCCCATAACAATGTAGATCACAGTATATTCTGTTTTTTTGTTGTTGTAATAATTATTGTCTATGAAAAACTAAAATATACAATTCTTTTCAATACAAATATGATTATGTTATCGTTTAATCACTCTCTATGATAATGATGATCAACCGTCATTCAGACTTACTGTGGGTTATTGCATACTGCGGCATGATGCAATGACTTACTGTGGGTATCGCAGACTGCGGTATGATGCAATGACTTACTGTGGGTTATCGCATACTGCGGCATGATGCAATGACTTACTGTGGGTTATCGCATACTGCGGCATGATGCAATGACTTACTGTGGGTATCGCAGACTGCGGCATGATGCAATGACTTACTGTGGGTATCGCAGACTGCGGCATGATGCAATGACTTACTGTGGGTATCGCATACTGCGGCATGATGCAATGACTTACTGTGGGTTATCGCATACTGCGGCATGATGCAATGGGTTAAAGCTTTGTTTGTTCCCGACTTTCAAATCTGTCTTCACATCGTTTACGAGAACTTCAGTGACTTCCTTGTGCTTCTTCCTGATTGCGTCGTGCAGTGGTGTATCTCCAGCCTTATCCTTCAGTATAAAATGGAAAGATATTAATAGTCAGTTATCACTTGGTTCTTAATAATTGTTAGAACTATTCTGTCAGCTATACTAACCCGCAGCTATACTGTGCAAAGAATGATAATATGCAATCTACTCTTTCAATAGTAACATCACAACAAATAAACAAATGTCTGTATTTATGACACAATGTGGTGACATCGACGAGACGCGTTTGCCTTTAAATGTTACCACATCCCCCAATAAATGTTTCGCTCCTAATCAGCAAGCTCACCACTAAAAAAAATCATACCAATCTATAAATTATGTACATAGCAAATAAGCAACTGTATTTTCTTCGTTCGGGTTTTACAATAATATATTTTGAGTGTTTCGTACAAGAATAATATTTGATGTCAACTCAATATTATGTTTTTGTTTATATACCTGAATATTGGGGTTGCTCCCCTTCAACAATGCCTTGACACAGTCGATGTGGTTCTTGGATGCAGCAATGTGCAGTGGGCTCCTGCTCCCTTCGTTATTGGTGGTGTTCGGATCTGCGCCCTTCGACAGCAAGTACTGGATTAATTTGGGTTTGTCCCTTGGAGTGTATAAGAACAGAATATCGAGTTTAGCTTATATCATACAGCATGGCTGCTTCCTGTATTGAAGATGTTACTGCAAGGAGCAATAGTGGAATTACGAATTCAATAATAACGGTGCATATAAAACTCTACCTATTAAAGAAGTGAAATAATATCATCCCCATCAGTCGGACCACGTGACGTCACTCAGTAGAGGAGAGCGAGACAAGGTGTGTGCGTTAAGTATAGTTAAATTACTATAATTATGATGCGACTGTACACTTGATAAGACAAGACATCTTTAAAAAAACAAACATTAATGGGGTTAATATATTCCTCCCACCCTTAAAGGGACAAGCCTTCTTTTGCAAGCCAAATTTCAAAAGTTGGGAGGTTATTGTCTTATATAAAAGAAAATGTCATTTAACAGCATGCCTGAAAAAAATAGAGCTTGAAATTTCTTTTTCGTGGAGTTATAGCCCTCAAAATAATAAAACGACTGGTAGCGTTTAATTGTGCATTAGACGTGTATTCACCCAGTGGGAAAGTTCGGACACGGAATCCACGGTGTACCACGTTGCTGCGCGTGACTCCTACGTGACCCGCACACATACCCGCGCTATACGTGACCAGCGCACAGATCAAACAAGGGCGCGAGCGAATACTAAACAAAATATTCTAACCTCGCTAAAACTGACTACATGTAATTGTATATTCTTCATTTTCGACACCCTTTTCCTTGACATACCTTTACAAATGTCGGCTATACAATACCTTTACAAGAATAAATACAATATTGTTGTAATATTATGCTAAATCAGTTAAACGCCTTTATTGACCGATATATAGGTTGTGGAGGGACGCATTCGTTTTTCATTCGTATAATCCAAATTACAGGGCTTTTCGATTTGGATTTCGTTGTGTGTGTTACATTCATCCCCATCCGTCTACTGGAAACTGTTCAGACGATTTGTAAAAGGGGGCGGGTCCCTTTAACTGAAATTCAATATTCATGAATTAAGTATGGATATAATTGGTCATCTAAGTCACCAACTATGAGATGAGCTGGTTTACCTCCATATTCGGCACTGACAAAAAGGCAATTTGATGTGTACTTATTTATATAATACAACATAGATATAACATGAATCCAAGGCAAGCTAGCAGGGTATCATCTAGTCTATAGACCTAAGTCTCCCCCCCCCCCCCCCCCCCCCCCCCTCAGACCGACTGCTGTGCCAAGCCCAACTACTCACTGGTAAGCGGCAAGCGCTATGGGCGTGTCTCCATCCTTGTCCTTCGCGTTCAGGTTGGCTCCAGCCTTGCACAGGATATCCACAATGGGCAGGTTGCCATGGTAACATGCTAAATGTAAAGCTGTCAGCTGGTCGGCATTGACTTTTACCTGTTTTGTTTTTTTAAAGTAATTTTGAATAATAATATTAAACTTGTAATTACCTTATTTCGGCTTTGCAAACATTGTATAGTAAGTTTTTTACAAACGTTTTGACTTTGTTTCAGCAGGTTTGTAGGAGAAAATAATTTCCATCGGCATATGGAGTGGGAAGGCTAGGGGGATTCACCCCCCCCCCCCCCCCCCCCCAACCGCTCCACAATACAGGAAGGTTGTTATTAAGACAAAGGACACTCATATAAAATTGCACTGAAAATCCATGTTTTAAATATGTAACTTATGTAATCTGTAGAAGACAGTGTTGAATTGATTTATTATTAGGCTTTTGATTTAATGAATTACGGCTATGTAGTAATTTTTCTTCGCTTTTTGTAAATTGTTATTTAATGTTAGAATAAGATAGTCATGTCAAAGTGTTATTGTAACCAATTTAAGTTGCATTAAGTTTATTCTGTATAATTTTGTAAAGCGCCTGGAGATAAGTTTATATCAGGCGCTATATAAATCGAATATATTACTAATATTATTATTATAAGCGAACACAATCTTTTCAAAAGCAATTTTGTGAATAATTTGTTATTGTAAGACTCATTTTAATGGGAATGTGTGTGTATCTATTGATAAAGTGATTGCATTATTTGTACAATTATTTGCCTCTCTAATTTAGTGAGGTAAACTTACGAGGTTCTTGTCTTTATTCAGAGCTTCCTTCACTTTATCGACATCTCCCTTTATGATTGCTTTGAGAAACTCTTTTGGGTCTGCAGTTTTCTCTGATGATAGTACCTGCCGGATATCTCCTGAATCCACCACGCCCAGTCCCAGGGGGTCCAGGAGGTGCTTCATCAGTTGGATGAACAATTCTGCATGAAATATCGTTTCATTTAATTCATTACTTTATTTATGAACTAAATCTACAATGCATGATTAGACAAGTCTATGGTGAATATCCCGTGATCGCCATAAATGTTTAATTTATTCATCACTCCAGCTTACAATCAATTGTGATAAGTATGAACAACTATATGGTAGAAGATAAAGAAGACGAAGAGGAGGGCGAAAAGGAGGAAGTGAGAGAAGCGAAGTAAAGGAGATTATGACCATCATAGGAGCAGAGAAGTTTCCATCAATTAGTTATGTAAGTAATTTATGAACAATTGCCTGGTGACTGTTATACGAGCATTAACTCTAGAAGAAACTATACTGTAAACCTACCTTCTCTGTCCTGTTCGAAGATCCCCTCTGCCCCACTACCTTGCTCCAGCAGCGTGAGCGAGTCAGGGTTGAACGTCCAGAAGTGGCCCTCTACGTTCACCTTCACATCACCGTCTGCGTCCACCAGCAGGACACGCCCTTCCTTCCCTACAGACTTTGCGATATAATGGACATTCGTTTTATTTAGAGAAACAATTCAACCAACGGTCTAAGGTTTCATAGAAGTTCATACAGTCTTAAAAGGATAGTTGAGTAGTGGTATAGAGGGCGATACACAATTTTTTTGGGGGTGAGATAATGAAAAATAATGACAAATTTGAAATAGAATACAATTTAATGACAGAATACACTTTATTTGATCAAAATCGGTTCAGAAATGGCTGAACTATCCATAAACATAACAATTTTTAATAATCGTGGGGCCCCACAATTATTCGTTAATTTTGAACCAGCCGTTAACAAAAAATTCAAATGCTTCCTCTTTTCAAAATTTTACAAAAAAAGGTTTTTAAGTAGTTGTTCATTATCTCTAATCACTATTTCAACAAAACATCGCATGCACAATATTTCATTTTAAGTTTTTAGAGATGCCTGTACATTTTACAAAGGAGAGGGCGATTTTCGCTCACTTTATTTCGTTGCCCTATGTACGGCTCTGACTACAGTACAGTAGTTAACAAAGTAACGTAATTTTAGTGACTTGGGGAATCGCCCACGATCCACAAATGTCACAGGGTATACCTACCTTGTCCATCTTAGAATTCCACCCCCCGTGGTTCATTTGAAGTTTCTTCGCTTTTTCCAAATCTGAGATGATCTTCACCTTGTCTCCTGCTTTGAATGTTGGCAGCTGTGGGAATGGAGATGGACATAAGGAGCAAGTTAGCGATTATATTATATTAAATGTAAGTATATTCTTGCTTCATTTCGGAAATAAAACAAAGTGTTCAGGCATTCGTGCACAATTGGTAATAAGGGCTGGCACAGTTTCACAACAAATTTGCCATATTTTCTATGAGATAACAATCGTACAGCATAAATCTATCATTTTTTAAATTTTTAATATGCCTGTTAAATATGTTTAAAGTTAGTAATTTGCGTGAATTATTTTGATGGTGAACAGTATTTCGTATCATACCACAGTAACTGCCGCAGGGTTGAATGTCAATTTTTGTCCATCTTGATACTTGATCTTGACGTCACCAGTTCCAAGAACTCTTTCCAGTGTGCCGACCTTTCCGATGTACTGATACAAACGACATATACAAATACACCAGTAAACCTCTTTTAAGAGTATAATCTGTATTAATCAAACAAATATGTGCTTCAGGCAGATGCCAATTTTAGTGAATACTATTTCAAACAGAATAATTTGGTTATCCAGAACAGGAAGGCATGGGTCATTGTGGTTTAGAAAGTGCCGAAAGAAATAATTTCCCTGTGATGTAATACAAAACAAAAAGTTTATTATATTTGATAAATAATGTTAGATCACCGGTTTACAAACAGCTACAATATTCATAAATACATCAGATTCGAATAAAAATGTGTCTCATATTTGTTCGATAATTTGAGGAATAAATTATTCAAGTCTTCACACTTTTTGAAATATATATACCAAAGTGGCTTTTAAATCCATTTTTGTGTTTTTGTTTACAATCCCTCTATTAAACCATTCTCGATTTTGATGAAAATTGTTGTAACTTTCAGGAGTCTGAAGGGCTCCCTCTTGTGTTAACGGTTGGTATTTGAATGAAAATAGCCTTCTTCCTCATGAAAGGGCAATACATATTAAGTAGTAACCTTCTCCATGCCATCTACCCAGCCTCCGTGGTCCTTCTGCATGGCTTTTAAGATGCCTTGCTCTAACTTCACAGCAACACGGTCCCCAACCTCCACACTGCTCGTCTCACCTGTGTATAGTCAGAAATATCCGACTCGTTATTATGGGATTCCTTATATGACGTCATACTACTCACCCCACAGTATAGATGGCGTATATTGGAACCTTACGCAGTCTCAGTGGAGCAACCCTTTGGAACATGGGTATAATATATAGGAGCCCAAATTCCCCAGAGCGGCAAATAATGTGTCACATAATAATTATAATAAAAGTGGATACTTATATAGCGCACGGTCCGTCTTTCGACGCTCGCTGCGCTTTGGGAAAAAGAAAACAAATACACATACAAACAGACAAACATACAATAACAAATTAGAGTACACCTATTGTTCAAATAAATACGTCTTCAACAGGGTGAACAAGGTGATTGGCGAATTTCACATGATGAAATCTTGTCCTAATTTTAGATTAATTTCATCAATCTGTTGATTAATTTAAACAAAAATACAAAATTGTAAAACAAATTAATGCATGGACTATATTAAAGGGATAGTTAAGTTTTCGTATAGAGGGCGCTACACAAAATCATTCTTGTGTGAGAAATTGAAAAACTGAGTGTCGAATTTGAAATAGCATACAATTAAACATGACCGAATAATCATTATTTGATCAAAATCGGTTCAGAAATGGCTGAAATATCCATAACCATAACCATTTGTAATAATTGTGGGGCCCTACTATTATTCAATATTTTTGAACCAGCCGTTAAAAAAAAAATTGTAATGCTTCCTCTTTTCAAAAATTTACAGGTTTTTAAATAGTTATTGATTATCTCTCTATATAATCACTATGTCAACAAAATATTACATGCACAATATTTTATTCATAATGGTTGAAATAAATGAGTGTATTTTAATAGAGAGCGCCCTCTTGATTTTTAACGGCTGTTTTTTAATGATAACAGGCTTCTTTGTAGTTTTGTATTCCTTTCGAGCATGGTGGAGTTATTTGTTAGTTTGTAATGTAATGGTGCAGGTTTTGGTTACTGAAATCTAATTTGACCAAAACTGTACTCTCTTTACCAAAACTCAACTATCCCTTTACAATTGGTTGAATTTCAACCGTTAACATTTCTTTAGGCCATTAAATCAAGCAATAAAAAGCAATATATGTAGTATAATTTTCAACTTAAGAGCCAAAATTATGACATTCGTGCTCAAAAATATCTTAAATGTTCGCCTTTAACCTATATAACAAAATATATACAACTAAATATGATGCAGATCAATACATTTGCAAACGAAATAAGACAGCAGTCGAATTGAATAACATGAATGTTTACATGTAAAGTAATAGAGCAATATTGATTACGAGCCAATGACTGAGGGCTGCTGCAGCTGCAGCTCCCCCCCCCCCCCCCCACCCCCCCCCCCCCTCCCCTTTAAACGCACAACTGTACTTTCCTACTAGACATTTGATGTTGTTCCAAACCAAAAACCATAGTTTGTAATAAGTTGGTCCTATTCCCAGGCTTACCAAATCTCGGCAGATGAGCCTTGTAGTACGCACTCCCATTAGCAGCCTTGATGCACTTGACATCTACCTTCCCATCATGCCCCACGCGGTACTCATAGGCCCCTCCCTTGTCCCAGCGCACCGCCACGGCGCTGCGGAGGGTGTTGGCCCAAGTCGCCTGTCGCACCACCTCACCTGTACTGCCAGATCCACCTGTAAATTAAGGAAGACATCCTATATATCAACATCTCATTTGTCATATAGTGCACTGTAGAGGGTGTTGGCCCAAATCGCACAGGGGCGTCGATCCGTTTTTGATATTGGGGGGGCGAAATTTGAAAAAAATTTCCAGAGTGACCACTGAGAGAGCTAAAAGCCCCACATTGGCATGCCCGGAAGTTTTATTATGCGCTCATTGAAAGTGTCTTGATGGCTCGAAGACCTGATTTTGAGGGGCACCCATATTATTTTGGGGACAGTAATGGGGGTCCAGGGGGCGGAGCCCCCGGAAGCTTTTAGATTTCAGACATTTGCAATTCCTATCATGGGTGTTAAAGTTGTATAAAATAGTAAACCTATACTCGTAACGTATTTTTAAAGGGCACCGCGGGGGAAAGATTAAGCCTTGCATGAGATGAATCCACGTGATCCTGTATACTATAGAGCCATCGATATAGTCTAGGGCATTGGGCTCCCATGAAACTAAGCAAGGGCGTCAACAACTTCTCAAAACTGGAGGGGAGACATTGCGAGGAAGCGAAGCGACCGAGCGGGGAGGGTGTGGGAGGGGGTGTCCCCCTCCCACAGTAGGGAGCTTTTGTATTTTTGGGCGTGAAATTGTTCGATTTGGTGCACACCTGAGACAGAAATTGTACGTATTATGAAGTACATAAGTATGGAACCAAACATACATAATGACAAAGGGAGGGGGGCAATCTTAACCACTTTCAAATGTGGGGGGACATGATAATAATTCCTATATGATTTGCGCGTTCAGCGCATATGGACCGGATTGACTGAAAGATATATTTCAGATTATTTTATTATGATTTTTTATCTATAGATGAGGGTTTAATTAACTTCGTTTGAGGTGTGCGTTTGAGAAATTACACTGCCCAACACATTTCGAAATGTGAGTTCCCGCAACAAAAATGAAATTTGCAATATGAGAAACTGTATGCGCGCGAAGCGCGCGGCGAAAAAGAGATTTACAGTCCTTTTCAAACTAGAAAACGGCTATTTTGAAGATTAATTATTGATAAATGTGTCTTTACCCTCTTTGGCATTATATCACTTGATTTTTTTCGTCCTCATTTTCGGAATTATTAGGGGGGGCTAAATGATATGTTCGCCCCCCCAATATTTTCATTGGGGGGCGACCGCCCCCTTGCCCCCCCAGGATCGACGCCCCTGAAATCGCAGCTGCACTTCACCTGTACTGCCAGATCCACCTAGTAGTACAGGAAGGGAATACATCGTACATATTTACATTTCATTTATCAAAGAGTGGAACCCCGTTATAACATGTATACAGAACTCTGCTATAACAAAGTCCTCTAATCCTCTCATAACAAGACTATTTTACAGGTTATATTTATTTAAATAATATTATTGTTCTACCCTGGTATTACTCGATACAACAAGTTAATTTGCATAGTCCCAAGGACCTCGTTAAAACAAGGTTCAATTGTATTACGAATGGATACAAGATGGAGTGGTCATCATTGTCATTGGAAGCAATTTATCATACGTGTCATAGTCCGAATTACCATTCACCACATTTTTCTCATAATACTTTGCATGAAGACGGTATATGCTTGTTATTTGTCTCATCAGCTATATCTCATATTTATACCTTATCCATATTGGACTAACGTTATTATGACATTTGTCTACCTTTTGTTGACCAGAGATCTCATCGGTGTGAATTTTCATTGGTCAGATCATTATGTTCCATTAGTCCGAAGATTCTTTTATAATGTTTCATTGGTCCGTAGTCACACATGACTTAATAGCCGAAGTTGCAATTTCGACATGATAATGGTCACCATTATCTTGTTCCTTGTCCGAACTTTCGTCTATTATATCTTTCATTATATTTATTATGGCTGGCCTTTAATTAAATTTGAATTATAATTCCTGTATTAATTCATTAGAATCAGTGCTGCAGCGTGGTAGATCCGATGGGTGGTGTTGACAAATGAAATTAATGGGGGAACACTATATGTATTCTTTATTTTATAAATGATTTTCCCCTTTTGTATTGTTTTTATTGAGTAATGGTGGCATGAGCCCCCATGTACACTGGGGCTACGCCACTCATGATATTCCTTAAAACATTACCATCTTGGTCCTGCCATCTCCAGTCCCGACCGCGGCACACCTTGGCTCCAGAAAACAGCCCCTTCGGCTGGACCTGTTTACTTCCAGATCGCGGCGGCATCAATTTTCTGAAACACATTCATAGAAATGTCGCGTTTATTTCTTCAACCGATTATGAAAGCAGAGTCGTCTCCCAAGAGAGGCATACAGTTATTCGTATTAAACTTGTCACTTATTTTATTTATTTGTTTTCTTTTATTTAATACTTTACAAGTAACTTATACTAATACTTATACTTACTTAATTTTGATTTATTCTTTTCTTTCATTCTTTCATTTTCCTATTTCCCGGAAATGTCCGTTTCCCCCATGTCTACCTCATAATATAATACCACGTGACATAATCCGATGGAATGCATGCGTCGGTGGACAGGGAACGCCATCATGTGAGCAGCACTTCCAACGTATTAAACGTTTGTCCCAATTATCCCGACAATCTTGATTTTCCCGATACATTTATCTTACCCACAGAGCTGTATATACATACAAACTTACAACACTATGATCTTACCCCACAGAACTACGTGTCAGGATCCGGAGGAACGCATGGGTGGTGTCGTGCTTGTTGCCCATGTAGCAACTAGAACACAGGTCATAGTTGAAGCACGAGCTGCACTTCCAGCGCAGTCCAGAGATGTCGTCCTCTTTACACTCATCGCACTGTACTCCCTCGTGTTTCACTCCTGAAACGTAACATAATTATACCAAAATATGAATGAATAAAAATCTTTTATATAAGTTAAGGGGTCATTCCTTACTTCAATATTAAACATTTCTCGAGGAATTGGGCTTTAATTGTCCAGAATGCACCAGGGCTTTGTAAAATAAGAAATAAATCGACATACATGACATAATGAGTAGAACGACATTTAAGAATTTAAGCATTTTAATATCTACTAGGATGCAGAATGTTATATAATACTTTACCTAATTGAACCAATACAAGTTTCAATGATTTAACAGAGCTCACTGTAATAGTCAGTTGCTTAGCATTGACATTTGATTGATGCACTACATATTTCTTCGTTTTGGTATTCTTGTTTTTGTTATAATATTTTGTAAATCTATGCCACTGATCACCACGTTAATGTATCTCACCTGCTGGTGCGTTGTCGTAGACCAGGAGGTCGTACTTGTCATCGAAGCCCACACGGTAGTCAGCCATGGTTCCCTTGTCCCACAGCACCACCACTATCTTCTGCAGCCCAGGGTTCGATACCCCTAGCTTACCGATGGTGACCACGGTACCCACGTGACCCTCCCCACCATCCTGGTCCTTCCATTCCCAGTCCGGCCCACGCACCACTCTCGTCCCAACCTTCAGGGGCATGGCAGATCACTGCAATATATATTGGATAATGAATTTAATTCAAATCGTGGTTTTACTATACAGACATACTTATTTGCCTATTATATTTAATTGTTATTTCAATTCGAATTGTAGACGACTCTAGAAAGTCCCGCCATTCAGAGGCAAGTCAGATTTGTACAGTATATAATACAATTTTCATTTGAATCCAATTTGTGATAATTTTATATTTCACAATTAAATACTCGAACGAAAGTACAATTAGCCTTCATATTGAATTTGTTGATTTGAATTATATTTGCGGACATCTCTCGTCCTAACATTCAGTGGAATGGCAGACTACTAATGTACAATCTCTACTGGATGCTGCATTATTTATATTCAAATTGTGGTTATTTATATTGCACATAACAATACAAACGCGACAATACAAACATTGCAATACATAGTGATTGGTCTATATATTGAGTTATGGTTTCAGTTCCTATTGTGGACAACTCTGGTCCCAACCTTCAAGGACATGGCAGATCCCTACAGCTCGTGTTGAATATTGAATTGAAAAATAACCATATATACGTCAAGTACTTAAGAACCTGGTGGTCTTATCAAGCATCCTGCAATTTGTATCATCGTCATAATAAGTAGGTTGCACAATACATAGCGAGTACTGATGCAAATTGTAATTAACATATTCATAGAATATGAGTTTAGACCAACTCACATACACAGGAAAGGGTAGGGTTGCATATATATGAATTACTGACGTATAGTGGTCCGTCTAATGGTGAGGGGGGAGGGGCACACATTATGCTTTTGTTTCATATCGTTAAAGATTGAGATTCCATCTTTATATTGTATTGTTTTTGTTAAAATAAGGGAGGGGGTGGGGACATGCATGGCTCTCGACGCTACGCTACTGATATGCATAAAAGGAGTGATATTCTCATAATATATGCAAGCCTGCCTATATGTAGGCTATTACAACATAAACTGCTACGAAAATTGTATTAACAAATCACACAAAACAAAACTAAACATTGACCCCGCCATCAAACATATTCCACATCAGGCATAATCATTTCATATCAAGTCACGCAAGTTAGAATATAATGTGTATGCATATTAATTCATAGGCTAAGGACCCCTAATGCGGAAGGAGTATTTTGTTTCTAAATTTGTATAACAGAACTAATAGAAAGAAAATGCTCCCCTAATATAAACCTTTCACGTTATACTGCAAACGTAATTGTACTTCTATCATTATCAATGTTCTCTCAACGGGACAATTGCACAGTTTACATTGACACTTTCTTTTGTTCAATACATGTTTTAACACACAGAGACGGCAATGAGCAGAACTATACAAGTAGCAATGGGTTGCGACACAATCATCAAAAGACCATTATCATAATACTATTGATTATGGTATTATGGTCCAAAGTGCAGCTGCCATGCATGTATAACACAAGTTTACATTATAATAGTATGTACGAGTTCGTTTATTCATTCCATGATAGTATGTATCGTATAGAACGTTTCACAGTGTAGACATTGAGAACCAAGGAAGAAAACAAAATAATTATGTGGTTTTCACGATACAAGTAAAGCCCTATTTATTGATAGCTTTCTGTGGATAGGCTGTGTAATCGGGGGATTTTGATGATGATCAGAAAGGGGATTTTCTTATTGTGTAGAGACAAATATTTATATATAATATATACTACTACTAACTACTACTACTACTCCTACAACAACAACTACTACTACTACTACTACTACTACTACTACTACTACCTACTACAACTACTATACTACTAAGACTACTACAACTACTACTACTACTACTACTACTACTACTACTACTACTACTACTACTACTACTACTACTACTACTACTTCTTCTTCTTCTTCTTCTTCTTCTTCTTCTGTATCATAACTGCCATCACTCTCTGCCATCTTCACCGCTACCACCTCCACCCCCAAGACCCACACCACCTCCACCACCAAACCCCCCACCAAGATCCACACCACCATCACCATCACCACCACCAACACCACCAACACCTACACCACCACCACCAAGACCACCACCATCACCATCACCACCACCACCACCATCACCATCACTACCACCACCACCATCACCACCAAGAATACCACCACCACCATCACCATCACCATCAACATCATCATCGTCACCAGCAGCAGCGGCAACAAAGTCAGTAGCATTATCAATTTACAAGACATTATAAACAAAATATATATATATTTTTTAATGGGGCACAGTATACTAAAACTCTGGTCTCTGCATGGCACTGGTGGGGGAGGGGGTGCTTGGGGGGGGGGGGCTCTCCCCCTCCCCCCCCCCCCCCCCCCCTCCCAAGAACAATCATACCAGTGATTGAAATAAGGGTTTTTCTTTGCACAAGATTACTCAGATTTTACTTCATGTCAATTCAAATTTCCTTCCTCAGACTGCATTAGTAAAACATTGCAAAAGCACCCTTACCGTGCACGGGCGGAAACCCAACTACCATCACACCCTCCCATCACCCTTCACCCTGTCTTGTCTACGTCTGGAATACTTTGTTCATGTTGTTGTTTCATACATAATGTGGCGTTTGATGCACTGTTTTGAACTGTATAATCAGTTTCCGAATATCATTTCGGGGATGCATATTTGTTTTTCTTCATTAAACAAATATAACCTCTTTTCCGGTCCGGTAGAATCACGACGCACTTAGCCAAATTATAGTACATGTCGTTAAGTCAGGTTAAATCAGGTATGCACCAGATTGCACAGTTTCAAGTCCAAAAATGCAAAAGCTCCCTACCCGTGGGAGGGGGACATCCTCCTCCCACACCCTCCCCCCCGCTCAGTCGCTTCGCGCGCAATATCCGGTAGTGTGATGGGATTTGGTTTGGCCCACCCACCCCCCCCACCCCCCCCCCCCCCCAAAAAAAAAAGAAGAAGAAGGTTTTGCTCATTACGCCACTGGTCTCTGGTGCCAGGACTCGAACCGGGACGTGACTTTTTGAACGTCGACGATTTTACCTCATTCTTATAGTTTGGTTTCAAACCGAAATTTCTCCATGCTGGTCAACTTGAAATATTTGTAATTGAGCTGCCGATTTTGAAGGAATATAACTTAATAGTGTAACAGAGTAAATATAACATCATTAAATATTATATATATATATACCTCGATATAATAATAATGAGCAAAGAATGACTTTGGAAGGCATTATGCGGCCTTACTTTGTTTTGATTTGCTTTTTATATGTAGAGAAACACGTTTAATGCAGTTTCTCCAAACTAAGTAAAATATAAATGGATAAATTACACCCGTTACATTATTTTCTTGATACGTTGGGACTAAATATAATTTATGTTATGGTTATTAAATAATATGATGCTTGGGACTTTGGCATTGAGCTATAGCAAAGTGACGCGACGCTTATCATATATATACCCGTCCTTAATATATGAAATTATTCAGATGACATATCATTCACAACAAATGATTATATGATCTCATAGTTCGTATCAGTAATGTACACATGCAAGACATGACTATAATAGTGTAAACCGACTTACCTCAGTACGCGAATTGATAAAGAGACTAGCTTGTCCGTCTATTTAGTTTGAACACACGTCTTGACTGTGCAGTTTCACTACGAATGTGGAGACTATATTGATTGAACAATATCATAACATGCATTGCAATAATGTATGTAATATCATACAGAAATCATTATAGTATTGTGTTTAAGAGCAGACTGTATACTCGAACAACGAGCACGCAGTATGAAAGGCGTTTATTCCAAAATCGACTTTGAACTTGACGGTTATAGAGTTTGACGCACGAACAGAGCAGTATTGGGGTAGGTAGGAATTTCCAAGTGTGTGGTTTACCTGTATCCATTGGGGGCCTAGCATTTTGTCACCGAGGACACTAAGACAACTGCATGTTGTGAGCAACGGGGGCAGTTTGTGAAGGGGGAGGGGGTGGCACAAACTTTACCTTTGGGGTACATGTTAAGGTCATTTCGTTTATGACAAATGACCTATCGAATTTGCAACGGGAACAAATTATACCATGCCACCACACTTTTAGCGTGATAATAACGGGGTGGGCCGTTGGGGGTGGGGGGGGGGGGGGGGGGAGGGCAAGGGTTGATTGCGCCCTACGCCGTAATAATCATTAGTCACATTCGTCCCTTCCCTCGTATCGTCAAGTTCACGTATATTTTGATACACATCGCCGCTCATACCCGCACAAGCAATGGTTCTGCCATTTGGGGATTTTTGGAAGCGGTGGGAAAACCCAGACAGGTAGCCTATTCATTGCGCATGCGCATCTTTTGTGTATGGCAGCGCAGCCGAGAATATCCAGTGTATAACGAGAGAAATCAGTTATTAATAATCGATGGGTGTACCGTATTATGTATATATACATACGTTCCTCCAAATTATAAGCATATACATTTACAATTGAATAAAACATGTCCGATGTTAAGGAATACAACAATTACAGTATAATGAAAGATAAAGTAGAAATGATTCTTACATTGAAAAAAAAAATACAAATACAAATATAAATACAAATCAAGTGATATTCAATTCACATAATCATGAAATAAAACATAATGGAGGTTATAACAAAAATAAAATGATAAAAAGAATGATACATACATACATATATACACACAAACACATACACGCATACATACATACATACACAAATACATACATACTTACATAC